>JAQBSW010000823.1:0-167211 GCA_029291075.1 Eudiplozoon nipponicum | reverse complement strand
TAAGATGCAACCAAACGCAAGCGGAAATAAAAATAAATGGACCACCATAACATATTAACCTAATTTTAATATCTCTATTCAGTACTGATTTCGATTAATTCTTTTCTTATCCACATAATTTGTTCGTTTGAAAAACAGATAGTGACCAAAACAATGAAAGTATTAAAAATACCAGTATCATCGTTCACATCACACTAGGTAGCAATCTAAAGATAAAGGAAGCTAAAACAAACTCTTCGATAAAAAAATTCAATTTGTAAACATCTGAAACCAAAAGACGCGTATACTTGGAATCTTCCCTCAATACAATGTAAAATCTAATAAAACAATATCTTTGCAATTTTCAACATAGATCTAGTTAAAAGATGCTATGGAAATTGTAAAAACAGTTCCATATAGTTAGTAATAAGGCAAACAGTTAGCAAGAGCATACCTGCAAATGATGGTAAAAAAATCACACCTTTATCGCCAAGAGGCCATATTCATGCTTGTCATTAGGCGGTGCTACAGATCTCCAAACAACCTATACGTTAGCTTCCCACCAGTTGTTAGTCCCTGGTATCGCTACGGATTTAAAAACTGATACTAACTGCCATTATCTATTTCATCAACAGCAGTACGCCTACAAATCCTGTTATTTCAAACTAGAGAAAACGTTCATGTAAACATATATATACACGTACAAGCATAAATGCACGCATGCATACATAGACGCGTACATAAATATATCCACAAATTAATCAAGCTCCTCCAATGAATTTTGGTAACTCCTATACGTTTGCGAATAAATTATTTGACCTTCAAAAAATCTATATCTCGTATAGATATCTATAAACCGCGGACGCCATTTTCATTTTTCCTAAAGACCAGCAAAAATCCAAAGCGTTCGACTTAAAATTTCAGTAAGCATAATACAAATTAAGTAATACACAATAATAGGATTAGCTTACCGGCATTGCAGCGGCAATATAACTCAGAAGTAGGCACCGATTTGCAACCAGTAACTTTGTGTGATACCAGTTCGTCAAATTTAGCAAAAACATCACGGCATTTGCCACAAATGAGAATGTCTCCTGATACGTTGAGTGTGTAGTCTTTCAATAAATAATAACAGAAAATAATATTGTCTTCAATGTGAAACTAGGAATTTGGCTCATCAAACTAACAAATCGGATACTATTATTAACCATAGGACATATAATGCAAAGAATATAATTTAACAAAATATAAGCTAAATACTGGATCAAGTCCCACGGTATGGGCTGCTTCTACGGACAAAATTAGCAACGTTGAATAAGCTACAATAAATAAATTGCATTTGAAACCAAGCTAAATTAACTAATGGGCACGCTTAGTTTGATAAAATATTAGATTAATAAAAATGTCACTCGTCGGTTTGCGTGCACCGTTGCTTGACTGGCACTCTCAGAAAATATCTTAAGCAACTATGCAAGTTTGTATTAGGTATTGCGTACCTAGCAACAAATTAGATGAAGTACAAAAAGAAAAATACACCAAAATCAGTATGAAAAAGATCTATCTTTTTTGCGTTTCTAACTCATTGGCGACTCATTAGTAGAAATAGAATTACACCTACACCATCTCTCTCTCTCTCTAGTTTATATATATATATATATATATATATATAAAACTATCCTCACTTGGAATCGTCCACACGAAAGTGAATTCAAGGAGTAATAAATACTAATCAACTAATACAAAGGCGATCGAGGCGGTTCCTGTGCACAATTGTTCCCGCAGATGTAAATCAGTTTATTTCATAGTACTAAAATTCGCGAAGCCAAAATAATGCATTAATCTAACGGAAAACAACAGATTTAATAAGCTTCATTGATTCCGCATTGCAAGAATACTTACTTACTTTGCAAGAATAACTTCAAGTGGAACCCAATGCACGGAAGATAAATACCTTCGTTTATGTGATTAAGTACGTTTATTAAAAATTATAAACGCGATTCATAAAATATCATGCCGCGATTGAAATGATAGTTTTTTATCCTTAGAAACCTTACTAAAAGCAAATTTCCATCATATACGCGTGATAAGAGCTATCAGATATTCTTTCGAGAGCTAAACTAAACGGAGCTTCACATGCATACAATAAAGTTCGCTAAATTTCGCATATAAATATGACAATGAACATGAAACACCAGTATGAAATAGCTTCGAATTCTATATGTGAGAAAGGATATCGATTTGATTTCTTTCGTGGATGTGATACTTACCGACCTTGCTTTATATTAGATTTCACAAATAAACAATTATTTATTGCGCGAGTGGTGGTAACAGTTCTTAACCCCAAGAATTGGAGCTTGTTGCAAACACCAATCTCATTGTATCTAACCAGTCACAACGGCAAAAATATTGTCTTATTAGCAATAGCCACCTTTAAGACCGAAAATGTTTCAAATGTCCTTTCTAGAGCTGAAGTGAATACAACAGAATGTCCTCGCAGAAGTGCACGAATTAAGATGAATCAGTCAGCACAATGATGGAAGCAGACTTCGAGCCGCAGAAGTGAATATAAAATAATATTTGTATTTTGTTTTACTAAATGGACGCGCTTTATACGAGCAAACTCATAAATAATTAATTAAAAATAAAGCATTTGTGTTGAGTTGAGCAAAATGGCTTCTGACGGATTGGAAAACTTAGTAAGAATATTGTCTGCACAAATGAACACTTTGACTGTGGAGTTAGGGATAATTAAGTCTCGGCTGGACGACACACTTATAATAAATTCTGAGGGAATCCGCATAAACGACCCAACCAATATAGGTGAAGTCAACAATGGCGACCGCGCCCAAGAGGCAAAACAGACCGTCGTCATAATTTAGACCTATGCTTGTATCCTTGGATGTGGAAAGGCCACAGTTGTGGTTCGAAAAATTTGAAGCCTCTGTTCGAGCCCAAGAATTTTTATTAGAAGCACCTATTGTGCACGTGGCTGTCCAGGAATCAGTTGACCGGACAGTTGTAGCTCATTTGGAGTTGCCTGTCGACTTAACGTATGAAGAATACAAAAGACGAGTGTTGGATCACTTCCGAGCCAGGCCTCAGGTGTTTTCAGAATTGTACAGCCTCAAACCATTACTAGGTGAGATGCCTCTTGATAATATAGCACGCATCAAGTGGTGGTTGTCCAAACTGAGTCTTTGCTCGGGTTTCAACCACATGAGGCCATCATGTTTATAGTACTGGATCCTATCAGATATGATGCAATATCGAGCGCGTAGGGATGCCTGCAAGAAAGAACTCGAGCTCTAAAGAGCTCTACCATGATGATCACCACATTAGTTGCTGCGATACCACACATGAGTCCCGTTACAACACCCGGCATGAGCGACAAACTTTATTGGAATTCTTCGCAGCATAATCAGCGAGTCCAAGACAGACGGGAACAGCCAGTTGCTTGAAGGCTAGGTCAATATATAGACACCAGCTACGAAGAATACACCGCCTACGAGGCAGAAAAATCAACATAGTCCTCCTAGAGAACGGCCAGTTCAATGGGGATATATGGTCCGCCATCTGACTAATATTGAGAACTGGGATCATGCACAAAATAGAAATTCTTCGGATGCTCAGATTTGAAGATCGAGAGAAGACCAGAAGAATATTCTAAAGTGTTCAGAAACAGATGGCCTTCAGAGCAAAAGTACGGGAATCGTTGCCACAGTTAAGGATTTTTATTAAATGTACATCTTTAGAACTCTTAAACTACTTTACTTTACTGCGGCTGACTCCTTTTGGAGGATAAGCTGGCTCCATTGATATGTGACATTTCATGGAGTTTCTTGGATACGGGAGCTGATTTGTCAGTATTATCAATTACTTGGTCGTTAAACAATGTATCACATACGAGAAAAGTTGTACCAGGTATCAGGCGCGTCGATGATGGCTACGGGTGAATGGAATATTAACTTATCAATAAATGAAGATATATACTGTATTTTATTGTAGCGAATACTCAAACGCCCCTATTCAGACTTTATTATATTAGAAAATAGATTAAGACGATCGATTGTCAAAATAAAATTATGTCTCTCGAGGCCGAAAAGCACAAGTTCCATAAAGCAGACATGCAGCCCTAAGGTGCAGGAGGAGACCAATTGTCTGCCCGTGTGGTGGAAAGTTTTAAAGCCAAAACAACACTATACCACAAATTCTTGATTGCAGCGTATGTCAAGAGCCATCGGCCGATCGCTTTAAACTATGGCTAGAAACAAAATGAAGGTTGCGAACCATCACAATTATACGGTGCTCCTCAAACCTACCTACCTACCTACCAATCAGCGTTACACCAGCACAATACACTGATGCTTTACTGTCGCATAACCATGAAATTCAAAGCTATGCGTGGGCTGTAAATGAATACTAGGTCGCCCAATTCTAATGAATTTATTCTTCATTAATCACCAATTTCTATACAACACTTTTAATTAGCTGAATAATTCAATGATGGCTGTGTAAAACGACAACATAGCCTATGTTTATTTGCAACAAAGAACGTTGCATTTTAGAGATTGAACACATAAAGCGTTATTTAAGGAATGTAGGCATAATGTTTATCAATGTTGATTTAACGTCAACATTTTATAAATGAAAATTATATCTTTTACACATCTAAATATAACTATATTTGATTTGTTATGTCATGCTCACAAAATATTCCAAATTTATTTTTCATATATAATCAAATTGATTATTTAAACTGATTATTTTGCTGCACGCGGACTATAGCAGGGCACATATTAAATGAGTTTGCCTTAAATCGCTGGAAATTACACGCAGGCTGACGGTAGTTTCACTATATTGTTGTAATGGGTCAAAACAAAGAAACTAGCAGTAGTGTCTCAGGCAATACAGATGATAGAGACCGGCGTTCTTGAATCGTCCTCATCTGTTTTTCGCACTCACATGGTTTACGTTACGAAAAAGGATGGTTCACTCCGACCGGCGGCTGATTTCCGGCAATTAAACTCGGTTACTAAACCTGACTCGTATCTCATGTCCGTTCTGAGTGATTTTCCTACAGCTAGTGAGAAGCATTGAATATATATATTCAATGCGGTTTGATCCTCGATAGTCAGTTTGCCGTCGTACTCTGATGATGATCAAGGAAGGTCGAAACGTGTCAGTGCGTTGCGGCTGGCGGTAGTTTTGTTATGTTGTTCGACGACTGGTTAAATACAATGGGATTGGTGTTTACTTCAATCTCGCAAACTTGATTTAAAGAATTGTTACCACCACCCGCGCAAACAATTATTGTTAAATATTCGCAATGTTTGGGATGCCTTCGTACATTCACTCAGACAGAGGTTCTTCCTTCATGTCGACCGAGGTACAAAATTTTCTTCGGGAAAAAGGTATAGCTTCGAGTAGAACGACTCCTTATAATCCCAAAGGAAATGGACAGGTAGAAAGAATGAATGGTATCTTATGGAAATCGATCCTTCTCGCTCTCAGATCAAAACGGCTTTCAGTTGAAAACTGGGAATGCGTTCATTATTGTGCACATATACCAACGAAACTCCTCACGAGCGTCTTTTTCGACACAATAGAAGGTCGACTTTTGGTAACACACTACCAACCTGGCTTACTGTTCCTGGCAAAGTTTTACTCAAGAAGAATGCTAGAGTTTCTAAATATGACCCCTCTGTGGAAGAAGTTGAACTAATTCATTGCAATCCTAACTATGCGCATGTTCGTTTTCCTGATGGAAGAGAAGATACGGTATCTATCCGTCAATTAGCCCCGAAAGGCTCCGACGCACTGATGAATGAAGTTGGAACTAATATGGGACTCCGTGAAAATGAAACGGTTGTTGCTGATGAACAAACCTCCTATAATGACGATACTGATAATGATAATGTTAAGGCAAATGGTGAATCTACAAATAACTCTAATGCTCGTGATCTATCAGAGAATCTCAAAAACCTTATCAATCAACAACAACGTGTTCATCCTTATAACTTACGAAGTGGAAATGTTTAAATACTATGTTTTCTCAATCCTCTTTGAATTGTTACTATAACATTCTTGTTCCGACTCTGACGCTACGCTACAAATCGCAGTGGAGGAGAATGATATGATTGTTTATTTGTACACACATTTATATTCACACCGTTCATATACTAACATGTTTTGCTTTGTCTTTATATATGATGAATAAAGCCTAATATTTTAGGCAACTCTTTCTTCTGGTTTCCGACTCAATCTTGCCCGTTTGCTGTGCTTGTTACTGTGATTCAGAACACAACTGCATGCTGGCGTTTTAAACCAAAAGATAAAATGTCACCCTGATTGCTTTCAATGCCACCGCACTAGTATTGCGATATTGATGCCACGAAACCCCGGGATCCTGGAGACAAAAAACATTTTTTCAGCTGGCCATGCGATTTACAGAATCAACGGCTACAGGATTCGCTCCAACAACTATGGTCTATGGAGGGCATATCAAACTGACAGATGAACCCGTAATCCCACGATTCCATGAGCATTGCACCATAGCGGATAATCAAGAGTGCCTAAAAGAGTCAACTGAATATGTAATTGCTATGCAAGAAGACCTGCACGCACTAGCCTAAAGATTGGCGACTATGTCATGATCGCGAGGGTAGAGCCCATGACATCACAGGCTGTCAATGATGGTCCGATGGAAAGAATGTACGCAGAGCACAAACAAGTTTTCGTTAACACGAGCTGTCGCACTTTATCGTTTAAGTAGGGTGCCATGGCCGACTCCTGAGTGGAGATGGGAAGATGTAGCAATAGCCACCTTTAGTCAGGGAGTGCTCCAATTGTCCTATCTAAAGTTGAAATGAATACGAAAAAAATTCTTGTAGGATTGCACGAATTATGATGAAGTCAGCCGCACGATGGTAGCAGCCTCCGGGCCACAAAAGTGAATAGAAAATTATAAATATTTATTTTTTACTAAATGAACGCGCTCTATACGATAAAACTCCTATAAATTGATTAAAAATGAAGCATTTGTGTTGAGTCTAGCAAATTGGCTTCTGACGAATTGGAAAACTTAGTAAGAGTATTCTATGCACAAATGAACACTTTGATTGAAAAGTTATGGATAATTAAGAGGGAATCTTCATAAACGACCAACCAATATAGGGAAGTCAACAGTCTGCCACACGTATTGACGTGTATTTAACTTCTATGAACACCATCAGAGCCCGATACAAAACAAACAGACCAGGGTCAAACCACAAAGCAAAAATAAAGATGAAGGGCGCATATCTGATTTTGCTTTCCTTATATATGCAATATGGTTTGATCCCCGTTAGTCAGTTTTCCATTATACATTGATGACGGTCATCGAAGGTCGAAGCGCGTCACTACGCGCGACTGATGCTAGTTTTTCGTTGTTGTGCGACTAGATAAATACAATGGGATTGTCATTTATGCGAAACTCGCAAACCCAATTTGACGACACATTAGGTTTGTCTATCCTTCAGCCAATTGTATCTCCGCAGGACTCGAAATAGGGAAGCAATGGCATATAAACAACCATACTCTAACTTAACCAATCGTTTGAACAATTGTGCTATATATTTGGTAATTTTAACGATTTCTATATCTGACATCTCATAGACAATTTTTAGAAACGGTAAAATGACTGAAATTACCTGGTAAATTATTAAACAAAGAATGACAAGCACGTTTAGCTGCTGAAACATTGATATCGGACTCAGAGGCACTGCTCAATCGGTTGCTGTTAGCACTATAATTATTGTCGTTTGCAAAATTTTGCACGCGCTTCGCTGAAACACCACCTGACATCAGAGGATAACGTGATTGATTTGGAGCTACACCAATAGCAGCAGTGGTCGCTACCGCTTGTGGTAAAATACCATATCCCGGCGAATGTATAGGTGGGCTATACACTTGGCTCAGGTTTTGAAATGCATTTAGTCCATGAGCAACATTTTGGGCCGCGAGATTGTTACCTTGCGATGAAATATAATCTGTTTCTGTTGGAGCGAACTGTGGATAGGAAAATTGTCTAAGAGCCATTTGCAGCATCTCCTGACTTTAATACCACGTTTACAGTGATAAGCAAACAAACGCATAATAGGATATAAAATAGGAAATTAATTATAAGAGCATTATACAAGCTTAACTTCAAACTTTCACTAAACCATATAAACAAAATCTCTTTGAAGAAGGCGTTACACATTTTTACCTTTTTAATTCGTTGGGATAATTGCTATATCCTATCAATATCTTCTCTTGAGCTTTATAAATAACGTCCAGTTAAGAGATTGTGTGAGGTCATTCGATGAAAAAGAAGCTTGAGAATCCTTCCCGTCAAGCCACAGAGAAGAACACCGTGAATGAGTTACAATGCAGAAGTTGACTAGAAATTTCATTAACAAGTATTTTACTCGAGATATCGATCACTTGACCGCATCACACCGTAGTTTCAATAAAATGGACACACAAAATTAGGCGTAATTTTGCAGAAATCTAGCAGCCGGCATGTTCCAGCGAGAAGATTAAATCAATTCTACCATACTGATATAGTTTGTCCTGAAACCAACCATGTGGGAGGTGTAGTTATCTGTTTATACATGAAATTAAGTAGTCTACAGCTTCCATATAATCAAATACAGTAATACACAAGCATGTAAAAATTAATGCCGCACCAGCCCACAATTATTAAAAACATTTTCCGTTTATATTGGCTGAAAACAGTACTAGGTTGATGTTGAAAAATCGTTCTTTGTTTTAAATCACAAATAAGCATATAAGATAAACATTAACGTTTAAAAAAGACACGTATTCTACAAAATTACGCACGGTAGACTCCCACAGTCTTCACTGTGCCACTTAACCAAAAAGATAGCATATCTATTATCTTATAAATTCGCAAATAAGGAATATTTTATGCATGGACAGATTTACACAGATAAAATTTAATGTGCAGCATAAATTCACGAGTAAAAACGAATTATGCAGATAAGCTATTTAGATTATTAAAAAACTTAGAAAATGAAACAAACGTTCATAGATAAGGGAATATAGAAATTATAAATTTCTATTAAGAGATATTTATTGAGATTGACAAAACTGCTATAAGGTGCTATAAAACGGCTTTGCTCATTGCTTGTACGAACAAGCATCCTTGCAGTGCATAATAAGAGACATTATGGATTTTACAGGCTATTAGAGACGCTTGCCGTATCTGACGTGTCTGCAATTTCCTTTCGTTGGTTGTCAATTAGCAATGATCCGATCGCTTCTCATTTCCAAATACGCGCTGAGTAATGCCTATTGATAACTGGATGCTGATTCGTCCCATCACTCAGAAGGCTTCCACAACATGTGACCTAATGCTTGTCAAATTATTTGTGGTATGTGCTTTCCGTTGAAAAAGGTTACCGAAACCGGTAGCCGAATTAATCGGAGTAAAATTGAAAATGGTGGATATAAATACAACCTTGGCAGAATGGCCACTGCTCTAACGTCGGCACTGAGCGTAAAAATCGAATAGATTTTTACACAACAATGCGGTCATCAACTCGTTAAATAAACCAGTATTGGTCTTCATCCGCAGCGTGGCGATGTTTACGAAACATGATATAATCTCCACTTGGTTTCGCAGCAGATAACAGAGATCTCAAGTTTTATTATAAGAGAGTAAGCTGAGAACAGTTTAAACTTTTCTTTTACAGCGCTCCAGACGTTATTTGGTATGTTTTTAGAGGTAATTACAGATATTAAAAAAGAATAGGTATCCGTGAAAGGAATTTGCACAAAGAAATCCGCTGAAGGCATAAATATTAGGACGAAATACGGGCAACTGCATACAGCAAAATACCAATCATCTTACAAAGAGCAATATTAGATGACCTAATGCCTCTGTCACAGATAATCTTACTCAGGATCAATCTTTCTACAGCTCCTTTTACCGAGAGTTCTTGATCATTGACACGGAAATCCTCGACGAGCACTAGAATGCTCAAATGCCACTTAAAGATAGATTAAACATAACAATTGCCATTAGTAGAATGGATGAGAATTGACTTTTTACAACTCCGAGAACCAGGCTGTCAACATGGAACCTGGTATAAGCTGAACTAGAGTTTATAGCTTCTCAATCACGTAAGAATTGCGCTGGAACATTGGCTAGCAGAAATGAACACAACAAATTGCTGGATTACTCTCCTGGAGACGAATAACGTGGATACGAAGCTTGTACTGGCAAGAGCCATCACATACAAAGAGCCAATAAACAAATTAGCTTTGGACTTCAGTGATACGCCAAAACCACTAAAAACTGCTGGAAGTTCATCACGCGCATCTAGGTTTGTTCTGCTTCAGTAAAAAAAGAGGAAATGTCTTCACGTTATATCATCCAAAGTATTCATCAAGTTCTTACACGAAAACACGATTTTTTAATGTAATTTAGGAACAAAGAGTCCCATAAAGTACTTGATATCCACTAATTGACAGTTTTGAATTAGCAGTCTTTATATTTTCTCCGAAAAAAACAGTGATACTAGTCTTTCCCGAGATTTTCATACAGGGACTGTAATACTGTTAATCCGCAGTAGCCTGTTTGCGCTTACCCACTATGCAAGACTCAACAGAAAAGGCATCGACGTTTGACTTACGCTCTGATCGATGAAGTATAAAACCATTTCTAGTTGGCTTCAATGACATATATGGGCCACAATGCACCAGGTTGTATCATCTAAATAGAGATAAATATTTGTTTTAATCTGCCTTAAGATAGCAAGCCGTCCAAGGCTAACAGGCACATTATGTCCATTGGTTCAACTTGAACTTTTCTCCATGGCAACTACCAACCAGAGCTTACGAGCATCATCTTCTAAGAGTAAAATGTTAGAAGCCCTAGAAATCATCTACCCTCTTTCGTTAGGCAAAGCACTCATGAAACGTGCGAACCCTGGTGTAAACTTTCAGCAAATAGAACGGCTTCGGTGTAATAGGTTATGTTTTAAAATGCGAATTATTAGAAGTTTTGCTCGAATATAACGTATGCTTCGGTTCAACATCCATATAATCACGTTAAAGAAAAAGGATATACCAATTTAGTTTTCACAATATAATACCAGCCACACACAAGCCAATAACATTAAAATGCCATAAATGTAACCCGAACTCTAATATTTACTTGCAATCACAGGAAAAACTTGAGTCTATTGCAATTCATTATAATTCGTCAAAGCAACGAACCCTCTAATATAATTGAGACTTATAAAATAGATATTTTTTTATTTAAGATTTGCTGACGCAATGTTGCAAAAAAAGAATGAGCATGAATCTTGGTTTATAAAAGAAATAATCAGCATAATAAACTGCAAAAACATAAAGGCTAAAAATAATGACAGAAATATTGCAAAAAAACAAAGGAAATAATATAAAATAGTGAAAACAGGAAAGAATTAAGCTTACCTCAAGTGATTAGAGCTTTTACTTTGACGAATTTTTTGTTCAGAAGCTATTGCCACATCTTATGACAGTGCATCAATAAAAGAAATGAATAACAAAAAGTAACAACGAATATCTGATATAAAATAGGAATGGTAGAATAAGGTTTAAAAAATCAGCGCATCAAATAAAACACAGATGAAAAATGAACAGCCGCCTAAGCAAAACTTTCAAGAGCTTTTCATAATTCCGTTTAATCTCTTTTATAATGATAAAAGACGTAGTTTTCATTTAAATAGAAAGACATTTTATGCACATTTACCTATTTTACGACCATAATAAAGCTTAGAGTCCTCGTGTTGCACTGCATTCCTAGCTGAGGATTCACGGCCATACTGGATAAAAGCAAATCCCTTATGGACTGAAATTCCTTTAATTAGCCCATACGGAGCGAAAACTTTCTCGATTTCCGATTGCGGCATAGCGACAGTGTCAATATTACCAATAAAGATTCGCGATCTGAGACTCGCGGCATCGTTCTTATTTGTATTTCGTCCTGCATTGGAGACTTTCTGATTTGATTCAGATGCAAGTGTTATGTCCAGTTTCATATCATAATAAGTATTGCCATTTTCGCCAGATATTGCAGCAATTGCGTGCTGATCAGACCCATATTGTACAAAAGCATATCCCTTGTGTATGGAAAGCCCCTCAATTGGACCATATTTTGAAAAAATATTCTCTAGTTCAGCTTGAGCTATCATTACAGTATTGAGGGACCCAATGAAAATTCGTGAACGCAAACTTTCAGGATCATTCCTCGTAGTAACATTGCTAATAGGCCCCATCTTATTCAAAACAAGCAATCCCGCGCAGAATCTATATTCGCATAAAATATTTAATGGAAGATATTTCCTCTACTTCGTAATTATTCGTCTACTGAAATAACTGTGTAACCTTTCTTTACAGAACAGACCTTGCTTAGTAATATGTTTACTTAGTAAACAAATATGTAAATAATGGCCCGAAAAGGCACATTGTATTTTTTCCAGATACAACGTCTTGCTCTAGAAATATAAATAACCGCAGTAATACCACATTTACTGTATATTATATTAATTACAAATTTGTAATTCCCCGACTAAATAAAGTGTGTACACAAATATTTTTAAAAACAAATAAAAATTTGTATGTCATTTGTGCGATTCTAAGCTAAAATGTTATATATCAATACATTTTTAATATATACCATAATACTGTAACGACACAAATCAATCGCCGACATATTGCGTAAATTAAATTCAAATTTATTTACGTTGCACCAATGAGAAAGATAGCAAAATTGCCCTTTAACCACGTTTAACCACGTTTAACCAATAGTGTGCAAGTACACATTGCATGCTATTTCAGCACGGTAATTTACCATGCAAGTCAGTTGGTCGTATCTGCGTTCTGCCTCGTGTTACACATGTGCGTGCTGTCGGCTGTCAATATCTACGCTGGATATTGATTTGTTTCACCAACAATTGGCAACATTCGTGACTCATCGTGTTGCACTTCAGCGAGCAAGACGAGCCAATTAATGCAGAACTTCAACCAAGTTGTCCACACATGATAACAACAGCAGGAACCACAACCAGAGTCCACCCAAGGAACAGAACATCTCTTTACATATATATTACTTACGCGAACGCCTCCAAGGCCCACTTAAGGGCCCCCATATCAGTAACTAATCTCTATTCAGAGCACCTTAACCGAGTTTGTAACGTCGTACGGTATTTACTTGAAGCCGGGGCGTTTATAATAACCTATGCCGACAGGAGCTATTTTGACAATATATAATGGTGTAAACGCCCCTGCAACAAACAAATGCATTCCGACGTTACATAGATAGTTAAAGGCCGCAGATAATGAGAAAAGGTTACTGTGGGTGGCCCTAATCAGGACCGAAATGGGCGTTTTCCGGTAAATGCCAAGAAATTTTGGTAGTATTGCAGTGTCTAGAAGTACTTCTTCGTGTAGATGCACCGGAATAACTAGAGTTGTCCAAATCGGAGAGGTGAGTTGCTGGCTCAGAATTGTTCTGTTGAAGTGTCTGCGGGAACACCGTGGTGGCTGGCCCACGTAGAAATCCGATTAATAGATAATCGATCGCGTATAACTAGTTGTGCAGCAACAAGAAGATTGGCGTGATTGAAATCTAAGTGACTAGGTGACACAGTGTGATAAACGCAAGTCCAGTGGTTTGTAGCTCAACAGAAGTAGAGACAACGACAGCAATCACGCGTAGCGCACTAGACAAAATGTCAAGCTTGTTTGATGAAGTATAGTAAATGCACCGTGCTTATATACTTGCGCAAGCGCTAGGTCGCAGACCATTTGTCAACAACAAATTTCGCTCGATTTAATTGGCACTGTGTAAATGAAATTTGATTTTCATTTGCGCAATATGTTGGCGAGTCGTTACATAGGTATAGATCTACAATTGAACAAATAACTTTAACGCTAAAAGGAGGTTCCACGAAACGATACTAAGAAGATCACAAGGAAAACGTAATAATCAGTTACTATGGGTCGCCCTTAATAAGGCCAGGAAAATATTAGTCGAACTAGTCACACAGTCTGATAAAAGCAAGCAGCATAGTCGGCGAAGTTAATCAACGCAAAAAGAAATTGACCGAAATCGTAAGTAGCGAGCAGAGTAGAATGTATGTCACGTGGTAATTGCGTCGTACTTATGAAGATGTGAATTTGCACGCACTTGGTCAACAGTAGTTTTGCGCGTTATCATTGCCAAGGATATTAAATTTTGAAATTGATATTGTTAAAATGTCGCCAAAATAATTTGAGCCGTTAAAAACTGAATTATTACATAACTCAAGTAATTTTTAATAAGCTATCGCCAAATTTTACGATGTTGCATCAATAAAAGATATGATTAAAAAAGCAACTATGAATATCTGATATATGATTTAGCAATAAATGATTGCGCGTGTGGTGGTAACAATTCATTAAATCAAGTTTGCGAGCTATAAGTAAACACCAATTCCATTGTATTTAACCAGACGTCGAACAGCATAACAAAAATACCACCAGCCGCAACGCACTTATGCGTTTCGACCTTCCACGGTCACCATCAGAATACGACGCCAAACTGACTATCGACGAACAAGGCGCATTGAATATATATGGAAATCAAATTTAGATATGCGTCTCTCACCTCTAGCAGTCTCGCATACATTGAACTTGACTGGAATTGTCGGCTGCACAATTTCTATGCAGTCACGAACATTAACTGTTTGCAGATATTACCACATATACATATATAGGCAATAAAATTTAACAAAAACTGATTAAGCGGGTGGTGGTAACAAAACATTAAATCAAGTTTGCGAGCTTTAAGTAAACACCAGTCCCATTTTATTTAATTAGTCGTCGAACAAAATAACAAAACTACCGCCAGACGTTCAATGGGATTGGTGTTTACTTCATGCTCGCAAACTTGGCTTAAAGAATTGTTACTACCACCCGCGCAATCAATTATTGTTAAACTTTGTTCAAAATATTGATAACTCTCATAACCTAGCATACAATGGACTAATTATTTGTGGTACTTATTGTGACTACATTTACACGACTTTTATCTTTGCTTTACAACATTTTGCTTAATAAAACGATGATTAATCCATGGCCCTTTCCTGAAGAGTGATGTGAGAAGGCACCAGCATCATGTAGTCGTTTAATTAAGAAAAATGTTATAAAGCAAGGATAAAAATTTTGTAAAATTATTCAGAATAATCATCACAAATTATTAGTCCACTGTAGGCTAGGTTTTGACAGTTATCAATATTGTCAACAAAATTTACCAATAATTGATTGCGCGGGTGATGGAAATAATTCTTTAAGTCAAGTTTGCGAGCATAAAGAAAACACCAATCCCATTGTACGCTGGCGGTAGTTTTGTATGTTGTTTGACGACTGGTTAAATACAATGGGATTGGTGTTTGCTTCAAGCTAGCAAACTTGATTTAAAGAAGTGTTACCAACACTCGCGCAATCAATTATTGTTAACTTGTATTGCCTATATATGTATATGTCGCAAAAGCTGCAATCAGTTAATGTTCGTGACTGAATAGAAATTGCGCAGCCGATATTTCCAGTCAAGTTCAATGTATGCGAGACTGCTAGAGGTGAGAGACGCATATCTAAATTTGATTTCCATATATATTCAATGCGGTTTGTTCCTCGATAGTCAGTTTGCCGTCGTATTCTGATGGCGCTAACTGAGTTCCGAGGCGTTCAAGTATCAAATAACCTATGGCTGGCGGATGTTGATTACGCAGACGATGTTGTTCTCCTTGCTGACAGCTTTGGGAGCATGCAAGCCGTTTTGGATCAAGTGGCCCAGTTTTCATCAGCCGTTGGTCTGGAAATCAATGCCGACAAAACGAAAGCCTTCGCCATCGGTGTATCTTCATCTGATGAGCAGCTCACGGTGTACGACAGCCCAATCGAAACAGTCGACGATTTTACGTACCTTGGCTCAAAAATACTTCCAACTGGTCAAGCAAAGAATGAAGTCCG
Source organism: Eudiplozoon nipponicum (assembly GCA_029291075.1). Taxonomy (NCBI): domain Eukaryota; kingdom Metazoa; phylum Platyhelminthes; class Monogenea; order Mazocraeidea; family Diplozoidae; genus Eudiplozoon; species Eudiplozoon nipponicum. The sequence continues at coordinate 151,188 of JAQBSW010000823.1, read as the reverse complement.
AACACGCATCGACCGTGCCAGACTTGCTTTCTTACAATTGAAGAACTCACTTTGGAGAAGAAGTGAAATCAGCCTCAAAACGAAAATCCGTGTCTACCAGGCTACTGTTCGCCCTGTGCTACTGTATGGCTGTGAGACTTGGCCATTACGTTCTGAGGACTCCAAAAAGCTCGAAGTATTCGACCATTGGTGCCTTAGGTACATCACAAAGACAAAATGGATGGACCGAGTGTCGAACGCATCTGTTCGTCACCAATGCGGTGACATCATGCAACTATCCGTCTGGATCCAACATCGTCGACTTCAATGGTTCGGGCACGTACTACGCAAACCCGAAGACGAAATGGTACGGCAGGTGATGAACCCAGGTCAATGTGCAAACTGGCGCCGCCGCCGAGGTGGACAACTGAAGACATGGCTTGCAACAATCAAATCGGACATGGAACTCCTAGGTTTACGCAATGTTTATGGTCCGCGTCACTGGGAGCGTCATTGGCCCTCTTTATGTTCCGAAATGGCTGCCAACCGCCCGGCATGGAGAGGTATAATCCGGGATATCAATGGAGCCGGCTTATCCTCTAAAAGGAGTCAGCCGCAGTAAAGTAAAGTAAGTAAGTATTCTATTCTATTCTATTCTATTCTATTCCATTCTATTCCATTCTATTCCATTCTATTCCATTCTATTCTATTCTATTCTATTCTATTCTATTCTATTCTATTCTATTCTATTCTATTCTATTCTATTCTATTCTATTCTATTCTATTCTATTCTATTCTATTCTATTCTCATTCTATTCTATTCTATTCTATTCTATTCTATTCTATTCTATTCTATTCTATTCTATTCTATTCTATTCTATTCTATTCTATTCTATTCTATTCTATTCTATTCTATTCTATTCTATTCTATTCTATTCTATTCTATTCTATTCTATTCTATTCTATTCTATTCTATTCTATTCTATTCTATTCTATTCTATTCTATTCTATTCTATTCTATTCTATTCTATTCTATTCTATTCTATTCTATTCTATTCTATTCTATTCTATTCTATTCTATTCTATTCTATTCTATTCTATTCTATTCTATTCTATTCTATTCTATTCTATTCTATTCTATTCTATTCTATTCTATTCTATTCTATTCTATTCTATTCTATTCTATTCTATTCTATTCTATTCTATTCTATTCTATTCTATTCTATTCTATTCTATTCTATTCTATTCTATTCTATTCTATTCTATTCTATTCTATTCTATTCTATTCTATTCTATTCTATTCTATTCTATTCTATTCTATTCTATTCTATTCTATTCTATTCTATTCTATTCTATTCTATTCTATTCTATTCTATTCTATTCTATTCTATTCTATTCTATTCTATTCTATTCTATTCTATTCTATTCTATTCTATTCTATTCTATTCTATTCTATTCTATTCTATTCTATTCTATTCTATTCTATTCTATTCTATTCTATTCTATTCTATTCTATTCTATTCTATTCTATTCTATTCTATTCTATTCTATTCTATTCTATTCTATTCTATTCCATTCAATTCTATTCAATTTAATTCAATAGAAAATGAATGATAGAACAATGTTTTAAAAAAATCAGCGCATCAAATAAAACAGATTAAAAATGAATATCCGTCTACGCAAAACTTGAAATTCTAAAATCTTTTTATAATTCTGTTTAATCTCTTATTAAATGATAAAAGACGTTATTTTTTATTTAAATAGGTAGAAAAATTCTATGCGCATTTACCTATTTTACGACCAAAATAAAGCTTGGAGTCCTCGTTTTGTACTGCATTCCTAGCAGAGGTTTCACGACCATACTGGATAAAAGCAAATCCCTTATGGACTGAAATTCCTTTGATCAGCCCATACGGAGCAAAAACTTTCTCGATTTCCGATTGCGGCATAGCGACAGTGTCAATATTACCAATAAAGATTCGCGATCTGAGACTCGCGGCATCGTTCTTATTTGTATTTCGTCCTGCACTGGTGACTTTCTGACTAGATTCACATGCAGGTGTTATGGCAAGTTTCATATCATAATAAGTTTTGCCATTTTCGCCAGATATTGCAGCAAGTGCGTGCTGATCAGACCCATATTGTACAAAAGCATATCCTTTGTGTATGGAAAGCCCCTCAATTGGACCATATTTTGAAAAAATATTCTCTAGTTCAGCTTGAGCCATCATTACAGTATTGAGAGATCCAATGAAAATGCGTGAACGCAAACTCTCAGGATCATTCCTCGTAGTAACATTGCTAATAGGCCCCATCTTATTCAAAACAGGCAATCCCGTGCAGAATCTTTATTTGTATAAAATATTTAATGGAAGATATTCCCTCTACTTCGTAATTATTCGTTTACTGAAATAACTGAAAAGCTTTTCTTTACAGAACTGGCGTTGCTTAGTAATATGTTTACTTAGAAAAAAAATCTGTAAACAACGGCCCGAAAAGGTAAACTGTATTAATTATTTCAGATGAAATATTTTGCTCTACAAACATAAATAACCTTAGTAATACCACATTTGATTTATAGTATCTTAATTACTAAGTTGTAAGGCCCCGAATAAGGGAAGTGTATACAGAAAAATATCCTTTGAAAACGAAATATTATTTTATACGTCTTTTGCGCGATTCTAAGGAAAATGTAAGACATCACTGCATTTTTTATATATACCATCATAACCTATACCCGCAGGAGCCATTTTGACAAAGAATAATGTTGTAAACGCTTCGGATGCAAGTAAATGCCGTGCGAAGTAACAAAAATATATAAAGGCCGCAGATAATGAGAAACAGTTACCGTGTTGCAGTATCTAGAAGTACTCACTAGGAATGGACGACCTAGTGTTCTTTTACAGTCCACATTTAATCATAAAAAGTACAAATTAATATGTTCGCTTCTTATGGTTATATAGCAGTCAAACATTAGTCAATGTTGGCTTTTGTGTGGCTGTACATGAGGATGATGATGTCTAGAAGTACTCCTAGAGATGTGAGGCCGGTTCTGCTTGACTGGCTGGTGTTCCTACTTGTAGATGCAACGGAATAAGTAGAGTTGTCGAAACCGGCGAGGTGAGTTGCTCTGTGAAGGCTGATAATTGTCATGTTGAGGTGGCTGCGGCAATACAATGGTGGATGGCACATATAGAAGCCCTATTAATAGATAATCGATCACGTATGACAAGTTGTGTAGCAACAAGAAAATTGGCGTGACGGAAATCCAAGTGACTAGGTGAAACAGCGTGATAAATTCAAGTCCAGAGGTCTGTAGGCAAACAGTCTATTAGAGAGAGCGACAGCAATCGCGCGTGTCGAACTGGACAAAAATGTCAAACGCGTGTGTTAAATACACGTGCTTATATATTTGTGCAAGCGCAAGGTCCCACGCCATTTACTAACAGCAAATTTTGCTTGATTTAATTTGTACCGGGTAAATGAAATTTGAATTTCATTTAGGCAATATGTCGGTGAAATGATTTGAGCTGTTATAATGGCATTGGTGCCATTGAACATATAACATGTACGGCGACGGCTAAGTAGAATTTCAGAAGAAGAATGTTTTAGTTTCTGTTCAAATACCTGCTCTAGTCTTGTTGAAGATTTGCGACAGCACCGAGATGACTGGCACGCGTAGAAATCAGATTAATAGTAGATTGATTACGTATGACTGGATGCGCAGCAACAAGAAGATTGGCAGGACGGAAGACTAGCCGAATTAGTGACATAGCGTGATAAACGCAAGCAGAACAGTAGACTAAGTTAATCAGCGCACACTGAAACTGACAGCAATGACACGTAGCGAGCAGGGCAGAATATATGTTCGGTGGTAATTGCATCGTACTTTTAAAGATGCAAAGTCGCACGCAATTGGTCAACGGTAGATTTGTGCCAATCTGTCAGAACAGGTCTCAAGTTTCTAAAATTACTTCTATACAATGCAAAACTCCTTAACTTTCTCGGCATTTGACGGAGAACGCAATTCCGGCCCAGATAAGGCCCAACCACAATAACTGTCTCATTATCTACGGCTTGTATACTATTTTGTAACGGCACAAGACATTTACTTGCAGCCGGGGCGTTTACAAATTGAGAACTGCGCCAGGATTCTTAGAACTTTACTGCATTTAGACTTGTTTTGATATCACAAATCTTTTCGTAAAATTATAAATAAATTTGTTCTTTACATTTTTTCTTTTTTGGGGTCACATTAAAATCGACGATAGCATACCGAACCATCCTATTCTTTATCCTGTTTATGAATTTTTCTTAGTCGAGGTCTTCCCGGTTTTCCTCGCTTTTTGTGATTAACCAGTTGAAGCAGATTTTGGTGGTTTTTGTCGTTAAATCATTCAAAACCTTTCTCTCCTACATACAATTTTTGCCAAACTGTGGAAGCAGATTTTTTAATCTGACTGTGCAGAAGCAGATTTCGTCAGTTTTCTGTGGTAAAATCGCTCAAAACTGTTTATATTCGTGTCAAATTGTGGAAGTGGACTTTGGTAAGTGCTTAGTTATTAATTTTAATACTTACAGAGCACGTATGTTTAAAATTATTAATCTTTATATATATATAGTAGTATATATATATAAAAGTCTCTTTGTGCATTTTATCCTGTAAGTCACTTCCAAACATGAATACCCTAAATTGTAAGCTAGCTTGGTGTCCATCCAACGGTCTTTAGGCTTTCCACTCTGGAGAGTTGTATTTCAGATTTGAGTAAAATTCTTGAATGAATCGTCTTTGACAGGACACATGCTGATAGAATCAGGGATCAAAAACTTATAAATAAGAAAATACGACAATTGTGACCACCTCGGATATTCAGACGATATTCTCCAAAAGGTTCGTGCTGTTATCATCAAAATTATTTTCAAAATTTTCGAAATAGTTTGCGTTGTTCGGAGAATTTACCAAACGGATGCCCGTTTCCTTCCTTAGATGACCACTATCAACAACAATATAGTTTCTGTACTTCACGTACAAACTTTCAAACACTTACACCTGCAGTTTATTTTGACTCTTTCCCCCTACGCAGAATATGCCATGTGGACAGCACAAATGATTATGTAAATCGCAATGGCCGGTCTATTTGTCTACATGACCCGGCCAAACACCCACAATAACTTTCATTAACTGGTCTATCTTGAGTACAACCTGAGTGGCTTGAATTGAAATTTAACATGTGCATTGGCCTTTCGAATTTATAGTTTTATCACTCATGGCATGTTTTTATGACGAGTGTTTCTGAATTATTGGTCTCTCTCCACCAGAAAATTTGAGGGCAAACTCAGTTACGTCATTTTTCATTGAATGCATAAAACAAATAGTTAACGCATGCAAATGGTAAATTCTTATTTAGCAACTATAGCCTCAATAAGTTAGATGAAAAAAGCAGTTACGGAATTGCACACACACATGGGTCTTGCGAATATCTAGTAAAAGGTCAGTCTGAAGAATAAATAATATGGCTAGAGGAAATAACGCTCTTGCATCATTAGTTTTATTTGTTGAACTTGTGAGAATGAGCAGACTGATAAAGGCTACCGATAAGAAGAACCGAAATATCTCACAGAAAGAAAACTACTAAAACAATAAAAGCTGCGTTAGTCAAAACGCAGATAAGGTAATTTCAATTATTCCGGGTTTTCAAAAACAGTCTTCATTCAAGAAACCTAATGAACTTCTGCATTGTCTCGATTTCAAAACCGGAGAATTCATCGTGGACACAGGTGCAGTAGATTCAGTTCTCAAGGGTGATTCCATGGCCGAGATGTCTTTAAGCGTTTTACTCACAAGGGATACAGTGGAACCCATTCCTAAATATGGATGCCGGCATCGCACACTCAACATAGGTTTACGACGTTAATTTTCTCACAACTTCATCTTCACCAATGTTTCACAAAACATAATAGGCCTTGATTTACTTTTGAAATATGAACTCATTGTTGAACTTGCCAATCAAAAGATCATTGACCCCTCCACCGGATTTGAAATATGTTTTTGGACACATGCTTCCGAACGTTTGGAGTTACAGATCATTCAGCCAATCCCAGTTCATCTTTCAGCAGAGTTATCAACAGCTCTTTGAAAACACACGTCGCTGTTTGATCTCAAAAAGTAAGAGCTACGAGTCTCTAACAAGATGCACCATAACATCACAGCAGGACAACCTTTTGCACTCAAGAAGCGACCACTGGCCCCTGCTAAACTGAAAGCTGCCAAAGAGGAATTTTCAAGACTTTTTGAAGAGGGAATCATCAGACAATCAAAAATTTAATGTGCGTCGCCGCTGCGCCTATTCTCCAAATCAAACGGATCGTACAGAGCCTGTGGAGATTACCGCAAGTTAAATTAAGTGACAAAATCTGATGCATATCCTATTCCAAATATTAACACCTTGAAAAACTCAGCGGCAGAAATTGCTTCTTAGTGATTGACCTCAGACAACCCTACCACCACATTCCGTTAGCGCAAGAAGATATTGAACAGATTGCGATCATCACTCTATTTGGCCAATTCGGATACTTCTACCTGCCTTTTGGTCTCAAGTGATCTACTCAGACATTTCAAAGATTCATGAACAACGTACTCCGCGACGACGCCGTTTTCTGTATGTTATATCTCGATGACATAATGGTTTTCAGTCCAGATTTAGAATCTCATGCCAAACATTTACAAAATGTCTTCACACTTATCCAACGGCGGACTCAAGATAAACTGTGAAAATACAGAGATAGCAATTACATACGTGGATTTCCTAGAGCATCGTTTTACGCCACATGGTATTCAACCTTTGTTGTCGAAGGTAAATTCCACCAAGTATATCAAGACACCAGAGAATGTAAGTGAGCTGAAGAAAATTTGTTGAGTCCTCAAATACTATCGCAAGTTTCTTTCAGGCCTATCAGGACAACTTTATCCGTTGTGTAAGCACTTGGATAATTAAAAATGACTTAGCAAGAACTTCATCATTTCTTGGTCACCTGAGAATACGGAATTACTCCGTTTCGCCATCAACTTTTTAGAAAAGGCTACAATGCTAACGCATTCAAAATTTTAACGACCATTTCTATTCACAACACATGCGTCTGAGTTTGCTAATGTGGTCATTTTGGAATAAGAGATCAACGGAGTTTAGAACCCTATGAGTTTTTACTCTCATACTCTACAACTCTATGTTTTCTACACGCAGAGGATAACCCACTGATAGAAGCTCCTCGACTTCGACTTCTTTTCAGTTACCTGTTTGTCCAGCAGCCGAGACAGGCTCCTTGGCCTGTCTTTGTTCATCCACAGCTCCACAGCTGCAAAGAAGTAATCGTTCCTAACGACGCTACTGTTGCACAATTGCAACCCAGGCATCGCAGCCTTTATCCGATTTTGTTCAGACATATTTCATAGTCTTAAAATGTCATACATCGATAAGCATAGACAGTATCGATCCTTTTATCGAACCGCCTGATCCTGGCGACGTACAACCTTCTAAATTCATTTGATGCTCTACATGCCTACAATCTCAACCTAGTAATGAATTACTTAGCATTACGTGTAACTGAAAGAATTCTTTCTCAGTAATATTTCGTTATTCTACGTAACAAATTTTAACATTTTGCGCACCACTTGCGCCCTATTTCACGTGACGCGATCACCATGGATCCACACGATTCATTATTTTTCGCATACTCACAGGTCTCACGTAGTATAACCAGCTGGTCGTAACTAATAAATGTGTCGCTTATGAGAACAGTTCTGTGGTATTATTGAATTTTTAAGGCAATAATAGAGTACACTTTTTTTCTTATCATTTGATTTTCATGTATTTTTTCACACATCATTCCGTTGCACCGTTTGACTCACGCCTGAACTCACACTTGCTTAATTTGATATGTTCAACTATTTAGAGCTAACGCTTTCTGTAGCACCTTATGTAGTCTCCGCTTTTATGTCGAGGTATAGGCCATTATCGTGCATATCGCAACTTTTCTGTACACATTCACTAACGAATATCATGGACCACAACGTCGAGCACACAATTTCGTTGACAGCGAACCAACCTTCAATGGTCAGATCTTTGACCTGGAAATTTCAATTGCAATTCACTTTGCAATTTTCAAGCTGCGGCTCTCAAGACCTATCACTGCTCTATTTTGCTCAACGCGGTATGACCAGCCAATACAACTAACAATTTGTGTAACAATTACTAATTGTGAATTTGCATTTTGTCATTGTAGAAGCAATAAACAAGTATACACCCGCCCAGGATTACCATACATTTTTTAATTAACCCTGGGCAGAAAAATAATCATTTTTTATTGGGTTCCAACTCTGCCTTACAGTACCAATCAAGCCTTGCCAAGAGGAATTTTTTTGTTTTACCATTTATTTTTCTCAGAAAGGTAAGTGATGTAACGGCTCAGATTAATTCGACGACATTTTGTCATAATTATATTCAAATTTTAATAAACTGGACCAATGAAAACGCACAAAACTACTGTTGACAAATTGTGTGCTACTTTGCAGCTATATAAGTTTGATACAATTACCATGAAACACACATTCTACTCTGCTCGCTACGTGCGATTGCTGTTGCCTTATCTGCTTCACTGACTATCTACGCCGTCTACTCAATTTGAGTTTAACACAATGTGTCACAATTCGACTAGTCTTTAGTCACGCCAATTTTATTGATGCCACGCATCCAGTCATGCGTAATCGATCATCTATTAATCGGATTTCTACGTGTTCTAGCCACTTTAGTGCTGCTGCAGATCTTCAACGAGACAAGACTAGGGCTTTGAACAGCAACTAACACATCCTGCTTTGACAATTTTATTTATTCATGTTTATCTACTCAGAGAATCCACAGCTTACGAACAGGAAAACAGAGCAAGTTTTCAGAATGAATTGTGGACATTCGCAGACTGCAAAAATTCCTAAACTCTCAAGGCATTTGTCGGTGAATGCTTTCCGGTTAAGGATCACCAACAATAATTGCTCACACCGTTTACACAAGTACATGGTAGCTTATATAAGAAAGCATTCAAATAGCAAGCATTGAAATTATAATGCATCTATTATGGCGGCAAATTTCTAATTTTTTCATATTCCATTTAATACGGAATTCGTTCTACTAAAGTAGACAAATTTTCTCAAAGGATTTTCAATGCCAGGAACAAACGAAATTGTGTGCGCGTGATTTGAAAAGTGGCTACATCTACTTCTTGTTTTAAAATTGAAAAATTCATTGAGGATCTCCAATTATTTCTAAGTAATATTTCAGCGGAGAAGAAAATGATAAATTTGATGATAGAAAAGATGGATGGCGACATAAAACAACACGGGTTTGGATTAAATATGGTTGAAATACGTATAAATGATATCAGCGAATCAAATATTAAATTAGAATCGGCATTAAATTAAAAGGGAGAACATTTATAAATAGACGTCATCCCGTGTATAAGATTGATGGGATAGCTTAAATACGGCAATGAAATCGGATGGGTAAATATTAAATGTAATGTTCGGTGTGGTGGCAGACATTTTCACCAAACTGGATCAAATGACATCATATAAACAAAATTCTGGCGGTGATCAGACTTATAATATAATCTAAATAAAATATTTATAATTTTGCGGATGCTGTTATAGTAAAATGCTTAAAAGATGTAAAGAAGTTTGGCCGGCCAACGTCGAGATGAAATATAATTAGACAATGAATGATTGCGCGGTCATTGGTAACAACTATTTATATCAAATTTGCGAGATTTACATAAACACTAATCCAAATTTATTTAAACTGTCGTCGAAAAACATAGAAAAAGCAACCGTCAGTCACACGTACTGACGCGTTTCGACCTTTCTAGATCATCATCCCTATACGAAGGAAAACTGACAATTTAATGTTCGTGGCTGCATAAAAATTGTGCAACCGACATTTCCAGTCAAGCACAATGTATGCAAGACTACTAGACGTGAGAGCCGCATATCTAATTTTGCTCTCTCTCGCTCTCTCTCTCTCTCTCTCTCTATATATATATATATATATGCATTGTGGTTTGAACCTTGCTGGTAAACTTGCTGACGTAATACATTGATGATAATGGAAGGACGAATCACGTCAGTGCGTTTGGCGGATTAAAATTTGTTTGGGATTGGTGCTTAAATCAAGCTTGTAAACTTAATTTAATGATTTGTTACCACCACCGACGTAGTCATTGATTGTTTTATTGTATTAACTATGGATAGGTGACGTAAGTTGCAATAGGTTAATATTCCTGACTGCATAGAAATTGAGCAACTCACATTTCAGGTCAAGCACAATATATGCGAGAATACTAGAGGTGAGAGGCGCATATCTCATTTTGTTTTATGTATATGCATTACTGGTTGATCTTCGCTGGTCAGATTGCCGCCATTCTCTGATGATGATCATGGAAGATCAAAATGCGTCAGTACGTGTGACTGACGTTAGTTTTGCTTTGTTGTTTGACGCCTAGAATTGGTTTTTATATGAAAATTATAACATGATTTAAAGGGATGGAATATAGTTGTTTCAAAGTTAGACACATCAAATAGTAGCAGATTAACTTATGCTAAGAGAAAAGGGAGCATGATGATATATACAACATCAAACATAGATGTCAACTTCAATTCAAATGAGTGTTGATAATAGGCTAAACGTATGCATACAACAAATGATGAAAAAATGTCACCAGCAAAAACATCAGCATTTTATGTCGCAAATGGGTGGAGTAGAGCGAAATGGTTGCATAATGCATAAAAAAAGTTTAAATAAACTAATTTGTTCTATATTCATGAACCGATCGCTAATGAGATAAAATGAGTTGCTGATCAGTATTGGTTTAATAATTTAGACAGTAATTATTTTGTTACCTCGGGGTCTGCTTTGTCATATAATGTATTTTAAAAATGCATCTTTGTGTAACGCTCCGGCGAAAAGAAAAAGACGCGCGACATTACTAAGAAAACCTATAAATATACAGATGGTGCAGTTAATGTGATTAGCGCTTTACGGTGTTCAGAAAAATCCGCCGGCAAATTCCGTGAGAGAATGTTCGTGTTAACAGCGAGTGGGTGTCCAGGGGTCCTTCTAGAAACTAGATATGTCTGTCATGTTCGTGGGCTGGTGATATTTTGAATAGCTGCACTTGAATAAGTAAAATTTAAGAAACAGAATGTGTTAGTTTCTGTTCAAAGGCCTAGTCTAATCTTCTTGAAGATCTGTGGCAGCACCGAGATGGCTGGCACACGCAGAAATCTGATTGATAGATGATCGATTACGTAATACTGGATGCATAGCTACATGAAAATTTCTGTGCCTGAGTTCTAACCGAATTAGTGACACAGCATTATAAACGCAAGCAGAAAAGTTGGCGTAAATAATCAGTGGAGCAAGGAGATAGAAAACAATCACACGTAGCAAGCAAAGCAGAATGTGTTGCATGGTTATTACTTTGCGCTTATATAGATGCAAAGTCAAACATAATTGGTCAGCGGTAGTTTTGCCCGTTCTCGTTGGTCCAGCGTATTAAATTTTTAATTTAATTTTGAAAATATGACGGAAAATCAATTTGAGCCGCTACATCGCTTTCCCCTAAGAGAAAAGAAAAGGGAAAATAAAAAATGCTCCTGACAAGGCTTGATTCGTACTGTAGGGTAGAGTTCGATCCCAGCTAAGAAACTGGTTATTATTCTTTCCATAGTTAACCAAAAATGTATAGAATTGCTGAGCTGGTTCATACTCGTTAATTGCTTCAAAATGATATGATTACAAATTATCACTATAAATTAATACCCGAATTTTTGGCTGTAGTGCCAATCATACCGCGTAAAGCGAAATAGAGCATTGTGATAATATTTGAGAGACGCAATGTGAAAATTGCAAAGTGGATTGCAATTGAATTCGCCAGATTTAAGTTGTAACTTGAGCAAGCTGGATCGCTGTCAATGAGAGTTCGATACGACCAAACGTGTAGGTTTGTGCTCGACGTTGTGGTCCACGGTATTCGTTTGTAAATGTGTACAGTGAAGTTGCAGTATTAATGATAATGACTTATACCATGATATGAAACCGGTGACTACTTAGTAGTGCTACAGAAAGTGTTAACTCTAAATAGTTTGTCATAACAAAATAAGCAAGTATGAGCCCAGGCATGAGCCTTAAGGCGCAACATTATCGAATATAAGAATTACGTGAAAATGAAATGATATAAACAAAAACGTACTCTCGAACATTGCGGCAGAAGTAGTAATATACCGAAGAATTGTTCTCATTATCTACACAAGTATTAGTTAAGAACAGCTGGTTGTACTACGTGAGATCTGAAAGTATGCGAAAAATAATGAAACATGTGGATCCATGGTGATAACGTCACGTAAAATAAGGTCCAAGTGGTGCGCAAAATGTTAAAATTTTATACGTAGAATAACGAAATATTACTAAGAATAAATTCTATTAGTTACACGTAATGCTGAGTAATTTATTGTAGACTTGTACAGCCTAAAATTCATGTAGAAGATTTATAAGTTACCAGGATCTGGCAGTCCGAGAAAAGGTTTCAGCCTTTCCTTACCTACAGATGTAATTGTTGCGCCTTGCGTGATTTTTAAATATTTCGCTTGTCGGAACAAAATCAGATAAAGACTGCAATACCTGGTTTGCATTGGTGCAACAGTAGCGTCGTTGGGATCGAGTTCTTCTTTGCAGCTGTGGATTTGCGGATGAACGAAGACTGGCCGAGGAGCATGTCTCGGCTTCTAAGCAGACATGTAACTGAAAAGATGTCGAAGTCGAGAAGCATGTACTTGTGGGTCATCTTCTGCAGGTAGAAAACCTGGGGACTTTCAAAACGGCCGTAGGTCCATGTCATACAAAAGTTGAGACTCAGAAGTTCTAGTAGATTCACGTATACAAGAACGCTTAGCAAATAGGACTAAAGTTATTGCATGGACCCTGTTGCTATTAATTGATGAGATTGCTAATGCTGCTTTGTGTCCATTATAAATTCTTTTTACCATGCCGTTAGACTGTGGGTGATATGCAGTAATCTGGCGTGAAGTGCATCTTATTATGTTGAGAGTTTAGGCATGTACAGCCAGAAATATGTGTAGGAGTTTGTAAGTAACCAGAATCAGACGGTTCAAATTACTGATTTAATTTTTGCGCTTTGCGTGACTATGAAATATTTTGGTTGTCTGAACAAAATCGGGTAAAGGCTGCAATGCCTGAGCTGCAATGGTGCAAAATTTACGTCGTTAGGACCGAGTACTTCCGTGCAGCTGTGCAGCTGTGGATGAACGAAGACAGGCCAAGGAGTATGTCTCGGCTGCTGGACAGACAGGTAACTGAAAAGAATTCGAAGTCTAGGATCTTCCACTTTGGAGGTCATCCTCTGCGTGTAGAAAACATAGGAGCTATCAAAACGGGCGTAGGTCCATGTCATTCAAGAGTCGGGACACAGCGGTTCTATAAGATCCACGTATATGAGAAAGCATAGCAAATAGAACTAAAGGTAATGCATGGACCCAGTTGCCATTAATGGACGAGGTTGCTAAAACTGCTTTGTGTCCCTTATGTATTCTTTTTACCATACAGTTAGACTGTGGGTGGTAGGCAGTAATCTGACGTAAAGTCCATCTCCTGACCCAGAAGGTAGTTTTAAAACGATTGGATGAGAAACATGCACCTCTATCAGTAATGACCTCGTCGGGAACACCATAAAATGCTATCTATGCAGAGATATCAACACATGTGACATCATCTGCAGAAATATTATACAGAAGTAAAGCCGTAGGCCATCGGTTAAATCCATCAATCATAGGTGAGAGATGGCTAAAATCTTGAACCTGTGTCAGAAGAACTATGTCGATGTGGATGATGGTGAGGCGAGAAGAAGTTGAGAAATGTTCCCGCTTTGAAAGAGTTTGCCGTGTGATATTTATTTTCTGGCATATAGCACATTCAGAGACACATCGCTTAGAGCTCTGCCTGAGTCTATGATCCCAGAAACAGTATGTAATATGTCCGACAGTCTCCCTACTTCCTGGGTGAGAAATAGAAAGATTGGAGTCGAACACTTTCCTTTGAAGGCTGGTTGAACGAAATGGCACACGAACTTGGTTGGGTGACGAGCTACTGATATTTTAATGTGTGTGTCACCGTAGTTTTCTTCGACTTGTTGAGAATTATCAACGACTTATGTTTCTAAAGAGGTGTCTATATTTTTGTCAAAGGATGCACTGGAAATGGCTGTATGACATGTAACTCCGAATGTTCTTTGGCAAATGTCCAGAAACTTTGGAGCGATCAATGGACTTTTGATTAGCAAGATCAATAATGGGCCAATATTTCAACAGGAAATCAAGACCTATTATGTTGTGATAGACCTTGGCGACCATGAAGTTGTGAGAAAATGTACGTAGTAAATCTATCTTAAAAGAGCAATGCACGCAACTATTAGTTGCAATGAGCCCGTCGTAGCTATTGCAAGTACAATACATAGAGACATCTTGTAAATGGATTCATCATTGAGATGCAAAATTGTTGCACCTGTGTCTACGATGAATTCTTCTCCGAGAAGATGCAAAATATCATTCATATGCTTGTTCGGGTGATAAAGGCAGATAGCCTAGTCATTGCAAATGACATTATCACGAGCACTGCCATCGAGCTTAAGCCTACTCGAACGAAAGGAATAAATATAACCCGCAGCAAGAGCGTTTGAGAGTTGATCTATTTTGTCCGTGAAGAAACTGTTCCTCCGCTGCTGCCTTTGGCTAGTTAAGGAAGAAAACTCTCATCCTTTGGTAAATTCTCATATCGATGAAGGCAATTTCGCCAATTATAGAAATACTTTTGGTGATTAAAGCAACAACTGAATGATCGATATGATCTCGATTACCGTTTTACTGCATTAGATGGTGCTGATCCGCGGTTTAATTAGTATTTTTTTGCGTCTATGACGTGTTTTTTAATTATACATGTCTTTCATTCCACCAAGAGAAAGTATTATCATAATCAAAATTAAAATCCCCTTTGACAATTTATTGTAAATTTTGGTAAATTTTCGAAAAAGAAAATACCTTCCCGCAACATTTCCCACCAAAGTTGGAGCGACCGCCAATTTTCCAGATTTAGTTCCAACTTTATGAATCTTTATAACTGGATTCATATAGAAAACAGTCCACTGATTCAAATAGAAAACTTTTATGCAATAGCGCATCCTCCATAGCCATAAGGTTTGTAGTGATACAAACTGTAATCGCCTGGCGTAAATAGCGCAGGAAACAGACATAATGTGTTTTATAACTTGTCTTTGTACAGCTACAAGCTTATTTGAGAATCCCTTTCTAATTGAATTCCAAGTAGCGGCAGCGTAATCCAATATCGGCCTAATCCAAATTATATGTTTCTAATTTTATATCGTTCGATAAGATTTTTCTATTTTTTATTGCCCATCTATTCTTAGCACTGCTAGCTATTTTTTCACTATGTCTCCCAGCAGAAGCTGTACAATGAATAATTATGCCTAATCCTTAATTTCTCGGTGTAGTTTAAACACAAATAAATCATTAATCACATCATCTTAAGAATAAATATAATTAAATTCTGTTCTATTACCTATTCTTAATGCTTTTGTCTTTTTACCGTTTATTCTCAGCCCTAATGTTATCAAACACTTAAGTCATACAAATCTAGTGTTACATTATTTTTAGAGAACTAAAACTATTTTGGATCTATTGGAGAGATGTTCTTTACATCATCAGCAAATTTGCAAAATCGACTATTAAGCACCTTACTTTGCAAATGCTCAAATATTATTACAAATAAAATTTCCAAAAGCTTGATTCTTGTTGAATTAGACTTGTTACTCTTAGCGGTCCTTATTTCAATTCATTTACTTGAATATTCATTCTTCGATCATATAGATAGTATCTGAATAATCAAAAAATAATCCGATACGTGTTCAATGAATTAATCGCCTTAAAAATAGCATCAAAAGATATAGAGTTAAAAGCTTTTGAGATATCTATAAGGACAATTAATACATCTAACATTTTCTCATCTAGCGTAATTACATGTATCCACATAGAAAACATATTATCAATTGTCCATCTATCTTTCGTAAAACCGTGTTGGCTTGTATCAAAATCAACCGGCAACATAAAATCTAAATGATTTAGTATCAGTCTTTCTATTATCTTCGAAAATGAAGGAATAACGGAGATTAGTCTACAATCATTGGATCACGTTGGCTTACTTACCTTTGACAACGGTTTAGATACTATCGTTAGAGTATCGATTGGTATTTCTTCATCCGTCAAAATTCTGTTTATAAAAATGCGGAGCGCATTCATAAAATTTAAAGGAAATTAATGAAGGTTATAAATCGATATACCAAGATGATCTTTTTGTTTTTTTTATTTTACTTCGAACATTAATTTAATCAATGCATCACTGTCAATAACAAGTCTTAGTTCCTAGTTACCCGAAAGATCAGTTAGATCCATAATATTGCTTTCATTCTGTGGATTACATATCAAATTACCAAATAATTCATCCAATTCACAAAAAAATTCATGCTCAGTTCTATCCACCGGTAATATGAGCTTTAATTTCTTCTTATATTTACTGCAATCTTGTGGGAGTTTGTATCCTAGTCTAGGATTGATCTTCAGTTTACCCAATATGATTCTTTCTGGTCTTTGACGGATTATCAGCAGTGATGAATTAATTTCATTATCAACCAAATCTAACCTCATTTTTTAATACTATCGATAAGACAATGTTTCATTATATTATCTCATTTAATTCTCAGTAAACATAATTTCCTTTTGATTGGTTACAGAATGATATCAGTAAACGTGGATGTTTAAAATATATCAGATAATAACGTTGAAACAGAAGAAACAAATTCATCAGTCAAACAATTAGACTTTAACAATAATTGATTGCGCGGGTGGTGGTAATAATTCTTTAAATTAAGTTTGCGAGCATAAAGTAAGCACCAAACTCATTGAATTTCACGTGGTGGTAGTTGGAACTTTGGGTCTAAATGAATGCCATTTGAGCTCCACCTAAAGGACAAATAGACTAACCAAGTTAGTACATAACTGAAAATTGTGTGCAGTGTAGTGAGCGGCAGGATAGCTCAGTGGTTAGAGCACCAGATTCCGAAGCAGAAGTGCCCAGGTTTGAGTTATGTCCGCGGCAAATTTTGGCCAGTACATTATGAGTTCCCAATAAGGACGAAACTTTTCTACTGGATGAATGGCCTTTACTACACTATACAATTCGCAGTTTATACTGACATATTTAAATAATTAATGGATCAGGTATTTATATCAAGACCACAACCTTGATTATAATAATCGTTATTACCACTCGCACAATCAATGTTCGTTTAATCATATAAATATTCATTTCAATACAACTTCCCCATGTAGTGTGGTGTCTGTTCAGTAATGACAGATTGGGAATGGTTAGTTGGAACTTTGGGTCTTAATGGATGCCATATGAGCTCCACCTAACGGCAAAAATAGACTAACCAAGTTACATTGGTATATAACTGGAAATTGTCTGCAGTGTAGTGTGCGGCAGGATGGCTCAGTGGCTAGAGCACCAGATTCCGAAGCAGACGTGCCCAGGTTCGAGTCCTGTCCGCGGCAAATTCTGGCCAGTTCATGATGAGTTCCCAATGAGGACGAAACCGGTCTACTGGATGAATTGCTTTTATTACACTATACAATTCTTAGTTTATACTGACATATGTAAGTAATTAATGGGTCAGGTGTTTATATCAAGAACGTAAACTTGATTATAATAATTGTTACCACCACCCGCGCAACCAATGTTCGTTTAATCACATAAAAGTTCATTTCAAAACCACTTCCCCATGCAGTGTGGTGTCTGTTCAGTAATGACAGATTGGGGATGGTTAGTTGGAACTTTGGGTCTAAATGGATGCCATATGAGCTCCACCTAAAGAAAAAATAGACTAACAAAGGTACATTAGTTAGTATATAACTGAAAATTGTGTGCAGTGTAGTGTGCGGCAGGATAGCTCGGTGATTAGAGCACTAGATTCCGAAGCAGACGTGCCCACGTTCGAGTCCTGTCCGCGGCAAATTCTGGCCAGTACATGATGAGTTCCCAAAAAGGACGAAACCGGTCTACTGGATGAATTGCCTTTTCTACACTATACAATTCTTAGTTTATACTGACATATGTAAGTAATTAATGGGTCAGGTTTTTATATCAAGACCGCAACCTTGATTATAATAATTACGCTTAACACTCTGATACGATTCCCCTTAATTCTGGAACATTGCACGTTTGCATTCTCAAAATTCAGTTTCTGCCTCTTGCAACCAAAGTTTTTCCATTGCAAAGTAATTTTTTCCGATACAATTCTCTAAATAGCTTACAACGTCATAACTGTGCCAGTTAACCGATACAATTTCTAAATATACATGGTCTAGGCATTCAGAACCTCTAGTTGATTCCTTTATAATCTGCTTTAGATCATGATTAGGAAAAAGATTGACTATTTCACAGACATGCATTTTATTAAAATCGCCTACCACCACATTATAACCATGAATGTCCGAAATAGATGGAAAAGAATTGGTAAAGATTACATCATCATTCAAACTAGCATACGACGGTCTTTAAACCGCTGTTAGGATTAAATTATCGATTTTTATAGATATTAAAACAATGACAGTACTATGTTCACTAGTATGCAACCTTTTATCATCTAACAAAGTTTTATAATAAATATGTACCCCTCCACCTATTTATCCACCGATCTGTCCTTTATAAATAAAAAAATAATGATGTATGTCAAATTCATGATTTTCAATGTCTTCGCTGAGCCAAATTTTAGATAACTTTATAAAATAAAAATCGCTACTTGTTATAAAATTATACCGCAAAACATTTTCGTTCTTAATACTTCTAAAATTAGCATAAAATAAGGTAAATGTAGTATATGACCTATCTTTACTGTTTTCGCTATTTAATGTTTTAAATATTTTTGGTTTCTTTATAGTTCTTTTGTTCGGTTTTGTGTCACCAGTTCTCTCCTCTACGCTGTCAAAATATTCCCTACTGATTTATTTTTTGTGATTTTTTAATCATTTTGTGGACTTCTTATGTTAGCATGGTCTAAATTTGATGATCTCTGCTCCTGATTATTCATCAACTTTCTTGGTGTTTCTAATTTTCTTTTGAGAAACGTTTTTTCACGACCAATGAAAATCTTGTGAAAATTCGGATGTTTACCTTTTTATAACTTCTATTTGCATATTTGTCCGTCTTTTTAATAATTTCACCATTACTGTTCTAGAACAATAAAACATTTTGCTTTCCCTGTAAATTTGTTGTACATAAGCTTCCGACCTATTCTTGAGTATTTTTTTGAAAATTTCTCTGCATCCCTTGTATCAGCTTATTCATTAAGTTTAAATAATATTTTATTAGAATATGATTTAGTAGAACAGAATTAAATAGAATAGAATAGATTAGATTATGATGGAATACTATAGAATAGAATTGGACAGAATATAACAGGATAGATTAGAATAGAAAAGAATAAAATAAAGTAGAATAGGACAGAATTGAATAGATTAGAATAAAATCGAAAGGGTCAGAATAGAATAGAATAGAATGGACTTGATCAGAATACAATAGAATAAAATAGTATAGAATAGAATATAAATGTAGAGATTAAAATTGAATATAATTGAGCAGAATTGATATGAAAAGAATCGAATACAAAATAGTAAAATATAAAAGATCAATATATAATGAAATGGAATAGAATATAATAGAACTGAATAGAATCTTTTTGTTCTTAAACGGGTATGGAACTGGCGTTTGTAAGATTCTTGATAATATATATTGCACATTAATATCTAATTATTTACCAACTGAACCAGAGACACGTCTATTTGACATTCTACAAACTCTGAGTTGTGTGTGCCATTGATCCGTCTATCTAGAAGTCTAATGGTAACCGATGACCAGTTTGATATAATGTCCGGCATGACATCTTCCAACTATTAACATTATGATTAATAGTAGTGCGCATTTAAAAATATAAATTCTTTAGAACGTTAAGTTGCTTGCGTTAGCCAAGATAGGTTTTGCAAATATTCAGGCTCCAGTTTTTTATGTGTATGTTTCAATTCAAATATTTGCTGCCGATTTCTGAAACGAGCATTTCAATGAAATCTTGGTAACGCGGAAGTATCATGCAGGTGGTGAGTTCTGTTTGTGGAGAGATCTCAAGGATATCGCCTTAGTCATAATAAAAATATTTGTGTTGAAATTATTTCCTCAAGTGTAATTTTATGGTCGTTAATGTGAAAGATGCCATCAATAATTAATCAGATGAGCTATAAGCTCACGTACGTGGTTAGGAATAAGGAGGGTCTGGTCTAATATTGGTGGGTTGAGTTTGTTATTCTTCAACCACACATAGCTAATTATTTAGCAGGTGAAATTGAGAAGCGAATGCTTTTCAGCATACAGCTCAACTGCGAACCTCTACAGGATGAGCAAAATACCATAGCTATAATCACATCAATTACGCCTCCAGTCGACCTCATTATGGATAAGAGCACCGTCTTAGCATATTAATTGTGTAAAACACCCCGGCTTCAAGTAAATGCCTACGACATCACAAAATCAGTTAGATGCCTAGATGGCTGAGACTAAGTACTGTTGAGGGCCCTTATTAGGGCCGCAGTTGCGTTCTCCAGAAAATGCTGAGAAAGTTATATGTGTAGCAGTGCCTAGAAATACTCCTAGACACTTGAGTCTAGCTCTGGCTAACTGGCTGATGTTCCTTCTGTTGTGATGTTGACATCAGCGGCGAGAGATTTTGTGAATGCTAAGTATTGTCTCGTTGAAGATCAGCGTCAACACCTTGGTGACTGGCACACGTGAAAGTCCAATAATTTGTTGTTTCTCCGTCTCACTATTTGTGCAGCGACAAGATTTACGTAACTAAATTATACTCTGCGTGTGAAGCAAGTCCAGAAGTCAGCATAGATGAAAAGTCAGTATGACAGGAGACCGCACGCACACGTAATGCGCAGCAGATGGAAAACGTGAAAACCGACTAGCATGGTAAATGCACCATGTTTATGACATTTTTGAAACCTAAAGCTCACATGGCATTGATTAACGGAATTTTGCTTGTTTTAATTGGTGCCACGTAAATAAATTTGAATTTCATTTACGTAACATGTCGACGAATTGTTCTTGAGCCGTTACATCACTTTCCACTCTGGAAAAAAATAAAAACATTCCTCTTAGTCAGGCTTGATAAGAAATGTAAGTTATTGTTCAAACCACGTTAAGCAACTGGTTATTATTTTACTTAAAGCTATAACAAAATATGCTCTAAATGCTCGGCTGAATTATGCTTGTTGTTTGCTTCAACAATGATATCAAATAGCCACTAGAAATTGCTACACAAATAATTAGCTGTGGCGACCGGTCATACTGCGTGAGGCAAAATAGAGCAATGTAAGGTCTGGGAGCTGCAGTATGAGAATTTCATGGTAGGTTGCCACTGAATTTGCCAGGTTTAAATTGAAACCTGGGCTGGCTGGATCGACGTCAATTTGTTTGAATACAACCAAAGGAGCTAATGTGTGCTCGGCGTTGTGATCATGATATTCGTAGTGTGGTCTCTGTGCAATTGTTGAAGTTGAGATATGCATTGAAGGTAGCCTGTACTATGATATGAAGCCGATAACCATTTAGTGTTGCTACACAAGTCGTTACCTCTAGGTAACTGGTCATACCAAAATAGGCA
Source organism: Eudiplozoon nipponicum (assembly GCA_029291075.1). Lineage (NCBI taxonomy): Eukaryota > Metazoa > Platyhelminthes > Monogenea > Mazocraeidea > Diplozoidae > Eudiplozoon > Eudiplozoon nipponicum. The sequence goes on along the minus strand of JAQBSW010000823.1, from coordinate 129,309 downwards.
GTGTGAGCTCAGGTGTGAGCCACACGTTACAGTGTAAAAAGATATACATAAAAATCAAAGGGTTACGAAAAAAATATACTTAAACATTGTCGCAGAAATGGCATAATACAAAGAAACTGTTCAAAAATGCTACACAATTTTTAGCCCAGAACAGCTGGTTATACCACGTGAGACAAGTGAGTGTGAGGGAAAAAATGAATCATGTGGATTCATAGATGTCACGTGCGTGACCTAGAGCGCGACTGGTGCGCATAAAGTTAAATATTTGATACCTGGAATAACGAAAAATTAACGTTAAAAAACATCAGTTATGCGTTATGCAAAGCAATATCTTGCTAGGTTGAGATTGTGGGCAGTTAGAGCCTGAGACGTGTGTAGAAGGTTGTATGCTCCCAGGATCAGGCCCTTTGATCTGTCTATGATTACAGATTTAAGTGTCGCATCTTGCATGATAATGAAGTATTTTAGCTGTTTGAGCAAATTCGGGTGAGGACTACGATACTTTGGTTGTAGAGGTGCAAATGCAGTGTCGATGTGAACGAGTACTCTCTTGCAACTGTGGAACTGCGGGTGAACGAAGACTGGACTAGGCGTACGTCTCGGCTGCTGTTCAAATATGTTACCGAAATGAAGTCGGAGGCGGGTAGCTTCGTCTTGTGGGTCATCCTGCGCTGGTAGTAAACGTGGGAGTTGATTAGGCAGGCGTAGATCCCTGCCATACTCGAGTTGTGACGCAGACGTTTTTATGGATTCATGAGTACGTGAAAGCATGTCAAGCAGCACTAAAGGTAGTGCATCGACCCAGTTGCCATTGATGGACGAGGATGCTAACGCAGCTTTGAGTTTCCTATACATTCTCTCTACCATACCATTATACTGGGGATGGTGAGCAGCCGTCTGGCGTAAGGTGCATTCCATGAAACGCGACGTGGTTTTGAAGCGATACGATGAGAAACAAGTGTTTCTGTCAGTGATGATTTTATTGAAGAACACCATAATGGGATATCCAAACCTTGAACCTTTATCGGATGAACTATGTCGATGTGGACCATGGCTAGGCAAGGAGTAGTTCGAAAATGTTGCAACTGAGAACGGGTGTGTCGTGTGATTTTGTTTTTCTGACAAATAGCACACTCAGAGACACATTGTTTAACGTTCTGCCTAAGTCTGTGACCCCAGAAACGATCTGTAAGAAGTCCGACAGTCACCTTGCTTCCTGTGTAAGAAATTGAGTGAATTGAATCAAAAACTTTTCTCTGAAGGCTGGTTGGCATAACTGGCTTGTTTGGCTGCGTACCCGTGAAGTAATAAATTGGTAAGCCTTCCCAGAGACGGCATATGAACTTCGTTGGATGACGGGCTATTGATCTTTGAATTTGAATGTCACCGCACTGTTCCGTTCGCAGGAGGGTTGGCGTTAGTGCTGATACACTGAGGGCCTTGGAGTTGACAGTAAATGGCGACGGCGAAGTTGGTTGTAGCGAGACGTCTGGCCTGAAAAAGGCGTGGGCCCTTGACATGAAAGATGTCGAATTTCCATTCGCTTTGACGTGAAAGCTGTCTTTTCACTTTTGTAAGGTACTTGGTGATAATTGAAATAGCGTTTCGATGTGCGCTAACTAATGATGCATGATCTGTGAAAACAACAAATCTACTGCTGCCAATGATGTTGATACAATCGCGCACTGCGTCGTGGATGTCGTGAAGTTCTCGACCGAAAGTGTCGTATCCCGTTTCTACTGGTTGGAGAGTGCACGAATAGAAATTGATAGACTTCCGAACTCCGTCGATCTCTTGTACCAACGTGGCTGCAATAGCGAAGAAAGAACGTTCTGTTGTGAGTAGAAATGGTCGTTGAAAATCTGGATTCGTTATTATTGTAGCATTTGCTAACGATGTGATGGCGATTCGAAGTAATTCCTGACCAAGAAATAATGGAATTCTTGCTAAGTACTTTTTGATTCAGCAGGTCCCTACACGAAGGATAAAGTTGTCTTGAAAGGCCGGAAAGGAACATGCAATAGCAGTTTATTACGCCCAAAATTTTCTGCAACTCGCTAACAATCTTCGGTGACTTGATATTTCTGATTGAATACGCCTTTGACGGCAAAGGTTGAATACCTTGTGGCGCGATACGATGTGCTAGGAAGACCACGGATGTAGTTGCAATCTGCATCTTGTCACAGTTGATCTTGAGTCCGTGGATGGAAAAGTGTGAGAGGACATTTCGTAAATGCTTGGCATGAGATTCTAAGTCTGGACTAAATACCACTATGTCATCATGATACGATATACAGTAAGCGACGTCGTCGCGAATTATTTTGTCCATGAATCTTTGAAATGTCTGTGTAACACACTTAAGTCTAAAAGACAAGTAAAGACATTCGAAAAGGCCAAATGGAGTGATGACCGCAGTCTTTTCAATATCTTCTGACGATTCGGGAATGTGGTGGTAGGCTTGCCTGAGGTCAATCACTGAGAAGAAATTGGTACCGTTGGGTTTTTCAAGTAATGTGTTAATATTGGGAATTTGATATGCATTAGATTTTATCACTGAATTTAACTTTCGGTAATATCCGCAGGCTCTGTACGATCCGTTTGACTTGGAGACTAAGTGCAGTGATGACGCCCATGAAATTTTCGATGGTCTGGTGATTCCCACTTTGAACAACCTTGAAAATTCCTCTTTGGCAGCTTCAATTTAGCAGGGGTCAGTGGTCGCTTCTTTAGTGCAATAGGTTGTACTTCTGTGATCATATTGTGCATCGTGTTGGAGACTCGGATCTATAACTTGCTGAGATCGAAAACCGACCTGAGTTCTCGAAGAGCTGCTGATATCTCTCCTGAATGATGCACTGGGTTTGGCTGAATGATCTGCAATTCCAAACGCACGGAGGCAAGTTTTCAAAAACTTTGCTCAAGTGTGGTGGAGGGGTGGGTGATCTTTTGATTGGCAAGATCAACAATGAGCCGAGGTATTGAAAGGAAATCAAGGCCTATTGTATTGTGTGAGACCTTGGCGACGATGAAGTAGTGAATAAATTCACGCCGTAAACCTATGTTGATTGTGTGATACCGACAGCCATAAATAGGTATGGTCTCTCCTTTAGCTGTAGCGTGTAAAACGTCTAGTAATATCACGTTTGAGAACTGAGACTGCTGCACCGGTATCTATGATGAAAATTTTGCCATTTATGAAATCAAAAAGATGCAGATGTTCGTTGGGCTGTTTGTCCGGGTCATACAAACAAGTAGGCGGGTCATTACGACTGACATTGCCAGTTTGGCTGTTTATGTGGCGTATTTGACGTGAACAAAAAAAGTAAATAGTAATGTCAGATTGGAAGTGATTGCTTCCTTATGGCGCCGTTGATGCTGTTAATGCTCAGAAAGTACGGTCTTCTACTTTCTGCGCCATACGTTTCCCGATCCTGATGCTCCCCTGCGCCTTTCCCGTCAACTGTGTAGAGTTGCATTCATTCGGAAATTCTTCCGAACGGCAGAAACAGACTTGACATGTATAGAAAAATTTCTGGTGATTATAGCACCAGTTCTTTGTGGCATATCTGTTAAAAGATTGCGGGGATCTTGATCGCCGACTACTGTTATTTCGTGTTTTGTGTGTAAAAATGGGTTCAGTGTTCTCCTGATTTAGCCCGGATTTCCCTATGACCAATTCTTCTAGAACTTTAGCCATGTTCGCTATTGTCCTCCCTAAAGAGAAGATCTTATCATCCTGCGGGGAAGGACAAAAGGATGACGAATTTAACTTAGGTTCCGAAACACTTAATTTGAACTCGCATCTCTCAGATAGGTCATCTATTGAGAGAGTGTTGGGGAGCTGTCTAGCGAACAATCTTCGTGAATGGGGAAGATTGTTAATAAAAACAACCTTAGCCTCATGATCAAAAATATTGATTTTATACCAACGTTTCCGCAATTCCCTTAAAATCTCAATGGGGCCAAGGTTTGGCGTGTCTAACTGTACATATTTATTTATTATCTGCTGTTGAGACACCTAACCTATTCAAGTCTGAAAGCTCCATAGATGCCAGATCGTTTGAAATCCTAAAATTCACAGTAGAGTCTGAAAGCCTTATCTTACCGTTTGTATCTCAAAGGTTCAAGTCCGCAATGTCCTGCACTAACCTACTTGTGTCCTCAAATTTAATATCGGTCTCCATATCTATATGGTATAACAATTAAATCGACACTTAATGTTAGGCAATCGGAATGCAAAAGTTGGACCGTATTACTCCCGAACAAATAATCTGGAAAGAGATATACGTGAATAACAGAATGAATCAAATTTACCTGTTCCAGAACGATTCTTCTCAATCTTGTATTATATTAGAACAAAAGCAATTGATTGAGTAATATATTTGATGAAATGTATTCGTTTACTAGAGAAAATTGTTAAAATGCAGCAGACCAAAATAAACAAGACCAGTCAAAGAGCGAGACACTCGAAAAACTGAAAATGGCGCACAATTCAAAGTCAAGTATTTAAACAAAGAATGTTCTGGAAAATAAAAAGAAAAAATTCTTTTTAAATAAAATTCGTTACAATCAGCCATGGTGTTTTAAATTTATCAGTCAATGTTATTTTACATAAGGCGGAGGATTTAACTTCCTCCACACTGCCTAGTTTCAGTGGGACCCAGCAAAGATTCTACTTCCATTTGGAGGCCTAAATTGGGATTGGGTAGTTTCCTGATGCCCTCAAGATTTGGATAAATCCGTCGTTGCAATTCTGTAGGTAGTTTAGCGAAAACCTTTGACATTTTTTAATGACTGTCATAATCTGGAAACGGGGAGAATGCGGGGTCTACGCGCTTAAAGAATTGTACGCTATCTCCATCCCAAACAGGAACATCAATATCTAAAATTGGACATGGCATTCTAACAAGCTTAAGGGATCTTAGAAGCATAAATTTATAATCAAGATGAAATGTACAAAAAGACGTGAAACGAAACGCTTACCGAAATTTCCATCCACAGTTCAACTTGAAGAAATCAAAAACTGTTTTCACAGTTGAAACTGACGGAATGAGCACAGAATACAGATTAAATTATTTCTTTCACAAAATCACAAGTCGCAGTTCTCCAGTTTCGTACAGTCAATAATGTTCTTTCACAAAATCAAAAAATATATTCTGAGTCCACATTCCAGTTTGGCACACGAGATCACAACGATGTACAGTTTTGTACGTCGGAGAAAGTTTTTGAATAGAACACCTTCCTCTAAAAAATTCCAAACAAAAAATTGCACTCAAAACCCTGGTGTAAGAAAGATATACAACCAGAGTAAAATATTTTATATGATGACGTCAATTTACTGTACTCCAAAAAATTAAAATAAAAAAGAAACACAGTTGTTTGTTTTTATGCCAAAAGTTTCGTGATTTGCTAACAAGTCTAGAAAACAATAACAACACAGTTCTCAGTATCCTGGCGCGGTCGCCAATTTGTAAAACGCCTCGGCTTCAAGTAAATGCCATACGACGTCACAAAGTCAGTTAGTTGCCAAGATAGCTGATTATAAGTACTGTTGGGGGCCTTTATTACAGTTGGAATTGCGTTCTCCAGCAAATGCCGAGAAAGTTAGTTAGTGTAGCTGTGTCTAGAACTACTTCTAGATACCTGAGACCAGTTCTGGTTGTCTGGCTGGTGTTCCTTCTGTTGTGGCGGTGACATCAGCGACGAGAGATTGTGTGAAAGCTGAGTATTGTCTCTTTGAAAATCAGCGACAACACCGTGGTGACTGGAACACGTGAAGATCCAATAAGCAGATGTTGCATTATCACAAGCTCTGCAGTGACAAGATTGGCGTGATTAAAATTGACTCTGCGTCTGAAGAAAGTCCAGAAGTCAGCGTAGGTGAAAAGTCAGTATGACAGGAGACAGCAAGCACACGTAGTGCTCAACAGAAGGCAAACGTGAAAACTGACTAACATGGTAAAGGCACCGTACTTATACACTTTTGAATCCGAAAGCTCGCACGCCATTGGTTAACGGCAAATTTCGCTTGTTTTAATTGGTGCCTCAAAAATTAAATTTGAATTTCATTTGCGCAATATGTCGGCGAATTGTTCCCGAGTCGTTACAATTGTAATCTTCAAACAAATTTGCTTTCAATAAATTGTTACAACAGTTCTATTTAAGACCAACTGCGATTAAAGTTTTCACATATGCAGTATAACTGTTAAATTAAAAATATTTATACTTGTATTATGTAATTTAAGTTACTATATATACAACGGTTCTCTAATCTACATTTTGGTGCCCTTTGTTTTGTCACTCCCTACTGCGTTTGTTTGGTTTTGAGTAAGTATGCAATGGTGATCCTTAACTTGAACTTAACTTTTATTTTCGTTTCTGAGGGCTTAAACAATAATATGCCTATTAAATTTGTATTTTTAGGAATGAAATTAACTTCATTTGCTTATCTGAAAGATTTCCTTCAATTTAATGTCAAATGTTACCTTTGTTGTATACGAAAGAGCTTTTCATTTCCATAATTTACCTATTTAAAATTACTGAAGAACATTAGCTAAAGGCTGCATTGTATGTACATAATCAAAATTTCAACTAAGAGACAATGGAGAGAAGATTGATGCGAATACCACAATACATTTTAAATAATCAAGTCGTAAGCTTTGTCTCCTTGTGACAATGAAAAATCGTATCTATCATGGAAGAATTAATTTTGTATAAACCACATGAAGTGTTTGTATGCAATGCAGTGTATCCAGGACATGTATTCAAAATATGATTTTAACAATATAGATCTTCAGGAAAACAATGAATTATTTCATTTAAAGATCAGACCAAAATTGTCAAGCTTTGCCGTTGTAAAGCCGTTATCATTTATGGATCAAACAGAACCAGATTCAAGTTTTCGTTTGGAAAAATACGAAAAACAACTGACGATCTATAGTGAAATCACACTAATATAATGGAATTTGGAAATTTTGTCAAGTTGAAAATTATCTTAACGTTTTTCTGGATAGCAAGTTGGACTTGAGTTTAAATGATTCATAGTGAGTAGCAAATTAAAATTTCGGATACGAAAAAAGCGCAATAAATGGATTTGAAACTAAGAGCTTACGAGAAAATTCATTATACGAACAAAACTTAGTTTGAATATGAAATTATGCCTTTCCATTACGTGAGCAGATGATGTCATTCGAGGGATCTCCGAGACATGATCGAAGGGCGCGTTACGATGGTTCGTATTCCAGACAAAGAAATGGATATGGGTAAGTTTGAGTTGCAGTTTTGTCTGTGATACCATGAATATGTTGCATTAATGTATATTTATAGGCGGAGTTTATTACAACCTAATCCATTGTACTAGAGAATACAAGTGTATGAGGATGTTGATTTCAGTCATCATTGCATATTTTATTAGATCGCTTTCATGGTTTTGAAGCTACTATTTTGACTAACCAATTTTGTAGGTGTACAATTTTGCTTATTTAGGAACTATTAAGCGCATGTCAATTATAGAAATAATTCGTAGAACACTTGTGCTCTGAACTTTTCGGTTGTGCAAGCCAGTTTTTACTCATCCTCAGTTGCTTATTATTTTATTTAAAATATGAAAATTGTTTTATGCTAAAAGTTCCAACTGTAGTCTCGATAATCTTTAGTTACAATTGATTAACAACTAGCCTGTTCGGATCTAGGAGTTTGCTTTACTTTGATTTCTTACAACATTGTGATATTCATAAACTGCTAACTGTAAGTAAAAAATAACAGATTTAAAAAAAAATCTACTGAGATAACTTACAAATTATCCTTTGGTTACTTTTCAAATTCATTTTATTTTTTAACAATTTTAATTGACTTGTTTTTATTATCTATAAACTTATTTTCAATGTCTATTTTAACCATGATTTATTGCAATAGTGAGATTCGATGCCCCCATTATCACCGTCGTTGAAATTAAAATTTCTCTACTGCCCCACAGTATTGTCGATTTTGTCTCAACACTTGATTTATTGAACGTCTGTCCGTTCAAATTATCTAGAGTAAATAATTGAGATATCAAGGAATGAATAGAATTATTTCTATCTGACCCAGGTGGTTGGCGGTTACATTACGAATTTTCATCTGGTTCGTTATAACATTGTTACTGTTGAAAACTGTCTTAACTCATATTTTAGTCTTACCTCCTTCAATTGGACATCGTTGATCATGTTTAAAAACCTTAATATCATATTTATGGTCATACGGAGTTTTGTGTTTTAAGCGAACCACCGAATTTTTTCACTTATATTGTGGCGAATCATATATATAAACTCACACATAGTTCACTTTTATTTACTTTCGAATAGACATCCATTTGAGGTATTTTTCTTCTTGTTATCACAAACGGTCGCAGAATCATAGGAGATGATATCTGAAGGATAAGTCAAATATTGTTAATATTATATTTATGGTCATACTGAGTTTTGAGCTTTAAGCGAACTATCGGATTTTTTCTCCTATATTGTGGCCAAACATATATATATATATATAGAGGTATATATATATATATTCTTATATATATAATCACACATAGTTCACTTATTTACTTTCGAATAAACCCATTTATGAGCTATTTTGCTTGTTATCATGAACGGTCGCAGAATCATAAGAGATGATATTGTTTAAAAGATGATTTAGCAACAAGTGCATCTAACCTCTTCTCATTCTTTAATGCTGAATGAATATTATTCTTTCAATATTACATTAATATATATATATATATATATATATATATATATATATATTACATTTGTGAGTTATCTAATAATAGAAAAGGATTTTTGTTGTAGTACTCGATATATTATTCTTCACTATTAACTTCGTTGCTTGTATTTTGTTTAGGCATGAATTTAAAGATGGAGGGTATTCAGAAAAGCGTGCTGCTCGTGAGTACATAGATGGGGCACCACCAAGAGCAAGACGACAACGTGAATTTGACGACCGTGCTCCTAGAGATCGATATGGAAGTTCAGCGGTGTCAACGGAACGTTTTGATGATCGTCGTGCTCGCGGTGGTGGTAGTGGTGCACGACGATTTCCTGAAAGCTATGCCGCTCCTATTACAGAACGTAAAAATTTGGATCGCCGTTTTGAGCGTAGCCGCGAGGTAAACGTTCGTGGTTATACGGCTCGTGGTCGTGGTATGCGCGATTCAAGAATGGACTACTTTAGAAGAGAAGATACTCCAGAACCATCACGAATTCTTGGTGTGTTCGGTTTATCTCCTAAAACTGAAGAACCGGATTTATACGAAGTATTCTCCGAATTTGGTCGCGTTGACGACATACAAATGGTTTTTGATGCTTTGACAGGTATGGTATGTCTTTAGGCAAATATGTGTTTTCTTGAATCTTCAGTCATGTCGACTGTTTCATTGAATTTTTATCTCTATGTAATTTTGTTAAACCAGTGCTGATATATTTAAGTTTGCGCAGAAAATGAAGTTGTGGGATTATGGACCCAATTTCGTTGTCATCACTATCGAACGAATTGCTTTGTTTTAGCAAATGCTATCAGAAAGTCGTTTGCGTTGGATGATGCATACAATTTTTCTGCGCTCCAGAATATTGAACTAGTTCATAATCCAAAATCCTTTCCATTAATTCCTAAGAGTGAAGAATCAATAACTTGATTGAGTATATGCTGTGTTTTACTATAGTTGTAATGATTAAAGTGCAAATTACATTGAAATACGGATATTGGAATTTAGACATATTATTTATAATATATCTACGGCATGACGTGATTTTGTTATGAGAATGGGTCGTGAAGTATATCTAACCAAAAAAACTAATTTTTTTCGAATTGATAATGATGTGGTATGATAATCGCCATTTTCTTGTGTTGCCGATTATATTTCAAATATATTATTGCGTCGCGTTGAGAACTACAGGTTTGAGATTTTCTACTTATGTAAAGTTTAATACTCTATATAGCTAAAATTTAATAGTATTTTCAGCTGTTATTCGAGCCTGATTTATAATAAACCTTGTACAATACGCAGTATTTCTTATTTGAATAATAATGATTTAAAGTAAAATTTGTCTGCTTCTACTATACAAAGACATGAAAGCCAGCTTTCAGTTAATTATCGGTTAAATTAAATGAAGTAATGCTACTTGTCACAAAGTTTTCTTTTTGATGTATTGAAAAATTATGGAGACTGAATTTTTCTTAATGTTCAATATTTTCGAAATATTTCTCTTCCAATATGCTATTTAGGCCGGTCACGCGGCTTCGGCTTTGTATATTTTGAAGATCTTGATTCAGCAATTGCTGCCCGTGAGGGTCTGGTGCACGGTCTTGAATTGCATGGTCGTGTTGTTCGTATTGATTATAGCAAAACGAATGCAGCACATGCACCAACTCCTGGTGTATTTATGGGGAAATATAAGAGGTAATTTATCTTATATTGATATTATTTAATCATTATAGCTAATGGTCGGTTACATTTAAGTCCTAGACGATTGCGCCAGATGATTTAACTGTCATAATATTTTTTGCACTAATCTTATCTTTAATACGCATTCTTCGTTATTTTTATCGGGCATAATATCATCGACCTTGATTTTATATAACAGACGTGAAGATCCCAGGTATTCTACGCGTAGCGGAGGCCGTGATGATGGACCAGGTTATGCATATCGAGGAGGCCGGGGGTTATCGTCTAGTGGTGGACAGAGATTTAGTCGTGGTCGTGGCTACGGTGGCGGAGGCTTTCGTCCGCGTTCAAGATCTAGGTCTTTTTCATTGACTCCTCCTGGAGCTAGCAGATCTAACGCAGTTAGATCACGACAGCCTGCAGCTCCCGGCCGGTTACGCACTCGTTCAAGCAGTCGTTCACGAAGTCCGCCTCCAACAGGACCGAGACACAGGCATAATGCGTCGATTAGCCGTTTACATCAAAGCGATCAACATCGAGGAAATGTTGATCGTAATGCAGCAAATGATGGTGATTGGTCAGACGAATGCAAACGTTCACCTTCATAATGTATTGTGATGCCTAGACTGGATGCGCTCTTATTCTCATTTACTTGCATAGTGTTTACCACTTCACTTATGTTCTGGAGTAAATTGAGCCTGTTCTTTTTACTGTATTTTTCAATAGCAAAATTAACAGAAAAACCGTGACCAAGTGAATTTTAAAAGTATTTTGCTAATTGAACTTGAAATTATAAAAACATGCAATCGTAGATCGGCCTATATTATTGAAAGCGAACAAGTATGCTACTGGTGCGTTGGTTTCTATGACTATCAGATAAAGTTTATTTCTATCCAAGCTTTACGCTTGCTAAGTTACGAACATGATCGCAGCTAGTCCATTACATTTTTATACAGGCATTGGTACTCAAAAAGCTCAATCGGTCCCTGAAATAAGTTTGTTATTTCCCTTTGTAATATTATTCGCGTTATCAAATTTCGTTGTAATTAAAATTGTTATGCAACTACATTTTTTTAATATCATTTGGGTTTTTTGTAGATTGCGATATGGTGTTATAATTATTGCTACCGGTCTATCTATGGTTGAAATGCGTAGAAAATGTCACTAGGTCCCGTTTTACTTGGGTCTCATTTTGTTTAAAGTTTGATAACTAAAGGGTCGAAAATATGATTGAGATCGTTCTGAAACCAGCGTCAATTTATTTTGATTTCACGAAATGCTGCACCGTGCTTTATATGATATTTAGGCTCGGTTAATTGCCTAATCCATCGATGTATCCTTCAGAGATTTTTCGGCTGAATGAAAAGTTTGTGGGTACAGTTCAACTCAGCGTATGAATGGCTTAAATACGGTATGGGCAGATTTTATTTAGCACGTTTATTCTAACGTTGGTCTCCATTAAATCCCTGATTTTTGTATACTGTTGCGTGACGTACAATTTCTGTATTATGTTGATAATATGATTTCCAACGCAAATGAACACAAAGCTCAGGCTAGATTTGACACACAACTTCCCGACTAAACTTTCTCCATTACTAAATATTCGAATAAATGACATACTGATGGGTACAGCTTCGCTTATTTTATCGTCTTAGCATTAACTAACATGAACCAGATTTAAAAAAATCAGGTTTGCGAGCTTGGCATAAACACAGATCCCATTGTATTTGACGAGTCAAACAACAGCAAAACTACCGCCTATCGCATACAGACGCGTGATCATCGTGCGGCTCTCGCCATTGGTAATTTTTCGTACATCGCACTTGACTGGAAATGTTGGCTGCTCAATTTCTATGCAGCTTTCGCCACATGTATCATCAGCAAAACTTGTCTTAAGGTGAAACACTGTATGGTATAAATAATAGGATTTGGCTGGACCACTCACATCAAGAGGCAATTCTGGTCCCTTGAAGACCAGCCATGTAGTTTCACCAGTCTCATAATTATTCCTGAAACTCATGAATATGATTGCAGAACTTCACAACTCTTACAGAGAAAACGAATCTGGCTCTCGTTAATTAGATGCTTTGGTGTTGGAGTATTAGAAAATGCTGCCAGATAAATTTGTCTAGCTATTCAATTTTACTCCCGACACAATGTTCTTAACGTAGCCTTTCGATTATACATGCGAGCAAAGCTGTCCAAGTTGTGGTTGCTACATTACTACCTATTCGGTTCCAGAGAGAATAAAAATTTGACGAAAAATTGAGGAACATCGGCAGTATCTTAGGAAACACTCCCAACTCAAGGATATATATTAAAATACTATCGAAATTACAATTTACATGAAAACTTTATTCGAACTCAAACTAACTATGGGAATGTGTGAGACTTACATAGAAAATTTGACTCGATCCAACTTTCAATGATTTACAAACATGAGATGAATGTTTGCAAATCAGTAAAAATGATATTGTGGCATTATTAATTAAATAGTTTCACAGTTTGTATAAAAATAAAGGCATTTAATTTGTCGCAATATGATTGCGTATATTCGTAGTTCTCTACTATATAAGATGAAATGCTTCAATTATAAATTTAAAAAAAACTGTCACGCATAATAAATAGTAACTCTAAAATGAATAACGAGTTGAAATTGGTAAATAACGCGTATTATTTGACGCATTATTTAAAATAATTTTTGTCATGGTCTAAACAACATATGTACATAGATAATTTATTTATGTTAGTGGAACATAAGTATAAATTAAAATAAATTTGCAGTCTAAATTTCTATAATTCTACAATACCAGCGGACCGCCATACCGCATTTCAAACGAATTGGTAAATGCTAGTCATATTAACATACTGCAGACCTAAAATGAAAAATTCAGGTGTTTTACATCGAACACAGGTCAATAAAATTCATCCACATTAATACAATGAATTTCTTTCTATAAAAATAAGAAATTTATAATGCTTTGTACATATCAATGTAATAAAGGAGATTGAATCTTACAAAAACTTCTCAAGTAATTATGGCCACATGGGTGTTTCTCAATGTCCAACAAACCTAGATAAGAGCGACGTGTGAACACTTGCGATAATTTAGCTCCACCACTAAAGAGATGGCGACATTAATTGTCCTCAAATTATTTCAGACGTTTTTAAGTTGTAGAATGGCCTGTATTGATAGACAGCGTAGGAACAAAAAATCATGACTTATTATTAGCAAAATGGACTATTCACCTCGAAACAGATGTGCATATAATAACGCTTTTGGTAAAATTTACTAAGATCTATCAGTCGACGAACCAATGTACCATGAAAGCAGCAATTGTTCAAGATTTGTTTTCATAGCACAGATAATTAACTTAGGAATTATTTCATCAAGAGTCTCAAACATTCACAACACAATCAGAAAATTTAACCGAACAGACACGTTGTCGTCAAGAGCAGGCTCTTTCAACAGGATGATGATTAAGTGCAGCTTACATGTTAACCTTGAAACTGATGCCTTAATTGAAAAACGGAATTTTAAAGTTGACCAAAATTATAACTTTAAACTTCGATCTACATCGCATCTACTATTGTATTTAGCGATTAGTTTAATTTGAATAGACTGAAATCATATAAATCAGAATATTTTGTGATGGATAGATGGACCAAATCCTTTATTTTGCAAAAAAGAAAAATTGTTCGTGGTTGGTAAAATAATATTGATAATCAGACTGATATCAATATAAAAAAGTGCAATTTTAAAGGCTATTTTAAAGTTTTGGAACAATTAGGAGGCAACGATTAAATATTTTGATAACTAAGTAAGCACATGTTAAAAACAATACTATAGTTTCTTGCATATTTCGCAAACTCTGACTGATGCCGATATTGGCCCAAGAGACATAATTGTGAAGAAATAAAATCAAGGATAGTTAAAATACTATCGAAAAACAAGATCACGGCGTCGATTAGTTATCTGTTATATTTGGAATTGTGTATAAGAAAGATAAAACTGATTTAGCGCGCCGATTAATTTATTAAACAAACTTGTAAAATAAATTTAGATTTTATAGCGGCACATTTTCTATAACTGGATCTGGATCAGATTACCTCAGTTGAAATGTCCAACTTCACTTTTCTAAGTTCCATAAAATTGAATTTTAAACTTGCACAGTTCGTGAAAGTGGAAATACTAAAACAGGAAACAAATATAACTATTTGGTATACAAACATAAGCCATAATCTAGTAGAGTACAGATAGAGTGCCACAAAATACAATATAAAGGCCGAAGATCGTGGGAGTTAAATTTAGCCATTTTCATGCGTGTAAAAGTTAAAATTAAATTTATTAGCATTATGATAAAAACATTTTCTCATTATGCTATACCGTCAATTTACTAGTGTTCAGAGCTTGTGGTAGTGTGATTTCCAAGCACTATTTCTTAGCTTCATCAGCCAGTTAGGTGGTTTAAAAAATACCATAAAATAAGGCCAACAAACTGTTAAAACATGATGCAAGAATATTCAACTTTAAAATCACTGTCAACGTTAGAAGACTAAAGTTTTAGTTCCAATTTGAAGAACAAAAACCAATATAACATAGATTTCAACTACATGGAAAAAAAAATAAAATCGATGCGCAAATGTAAATGCATATTAACTTAACATTAAACAATGAAACCAGAACGTTCAAGAATTGAGATGTGCCTCTTAGGCCTGGCGATAAGGGAATCGCAATGATTATAGATTACTTTCTGCATTCGATGCAGTTGAAGACGATAGTGACCAATTAGTTGAGGAAAGGTCTTTTTGAAGGCTCGAAAAAGTTGATGCAGGCTCATATGCAGCTAATTTGTTTAAACAACCGGAAAGATTCAAATTTGGCATAAGGTCATTTGTGTCCATATCATCGATTTCTACTCTTCGTGAATATCCTGCTGTATTTGACAATGACGAAAAATCGCCTAAAACAAAAATTAAAAGCAATAGGATTTGGATAAACGATTTATGTAATAATAAATAGTGATAACATGTGCACTTTATACCCAATTAGTGCTCAAATTTAAAAGTGAAATGATTAAAACAAGGAACAGTGCTATCATTACATATTGACCCACCACGCTTTGCTAACAAAAGCCCTCGATTTGCACTTCATGGTGCACTAAACTTCGTTCCTACCTCACTTCCAGGTGCATGAAATTCATTTATTTTGACCCACTTGCTCCCGTCACTATGAAAGAATAAAAGATCGAGTACTAAACACGCAGCTCCATCTTGTACAATTAAACCTTCGATTCTATGTTTTTGGTTTCAACTTTTATGGCAAGATTACACAGTACATCCACAAAAAAATATTGAAAATGTGGTTTCCTCGTCCAAAACATTACAAATCAAGGCTATCAACTGTAATATATATATATATATATATATATATATATATATATATATATGTTTTTTTTTTTTTTTTTTTTTTTTTTTTTTTTTTTTTTTTATCTGTAATTAAATGACCGCATCACAAAAGTCAACATATCGATTACTCCAACCGCTCAAAAATGCAAAAAAACTTAAGCTCATGTCCCTGATGATCAGATACACACGTCAATGATCTTTGCATATATATATATATGCGTGGGTGTGTATAAGCAACTAAAATGTAAAAAATATAAGCAACAGTGTGAGTTAAATCATACTGTTGTTCCCCAATTACTCTACAAGTGAATAAGATTATCAATGTATATAACGGATCTGACAATGGTCCTTCATTTTCGCTTCCAGTCAAAGGCTAAATGTGCGTAATACTCGGATCCAGGTTTCGAAATCATAACATAGGTTCAATAGCGAAGGATAGAATGAGAAATTGATCGAAAGAACACATTAATATAGCACTGTAGTACGCTCAAAGTAATCACATTTCAGAACGACACAATTAGTTAAAGGTAGAATTCCATTAGAAAAAGAGGGATAACGCTTGGCGTTTTCATATTTCTTTACTGAAACATATAAGTTTAGTCAGTAGGGTAAAATTTTAATGCTTTAAACCACTCTTACATAACTCTAATCTCACTACACACAAAATCGGGATGATAAATATATTCACTTATTAAAAGCACAAAATTATTGGAATGGCGCGGCTGAATGATGACGTATATTAATCTCTGATATTGAAACATTGCAACAACCTCATTCTATGTACATCGCACACGGATAAACAGACATATACGTACGCGCGGAATACATTAATATACCAGAATTTTAATATAAATAGAAAGATCAACAATTTGTAATAGATTTTGCATTTGTGGTTATCGTGAGTTTCTTCTGTGTTATAAAGTACTATGCGTACTAACGTAATAAGAAGTTGTGAAGCAACTCATGCAACATTGCTTTTAATACTAGAAATAAAGTCATGTTGCTTAGCTTAAAAATAAATATTTAGAGTTAGTGAAAGCGCAACCGCGCAGGCGGAATGTTTTCAAAATAAATAAATGGAGTATCTTATTGAAATCAGTAAGTTGATATGAAACAAAGAAACTAAAAAAGGCACATAATCTACGTCCAAAAATCCATATTTTTTATAAATGAAAATATGCTGGTAAAACATAAATATGTTTTCAATGATTTAGTAAAGTTCCAGTAGCCGTGGAACAACCTCAAAATTATTTTGAATGTAAAACGTTCGACAAATCATATAATCTTGAAATTTTTTCCCATAAAATTAGCAAATATTTATTTTTGATAGCATGCTTTGCGAAATTCATATCAGATATGCTTTTAAGTTAGACAACTTTTTGGTAAGATAATGATATAATTCGACAGTGAAGCATCAGTTTATTGAAGACGGTGTAACACTGCTCGAGATGGTGATCATAAAAATTAATTAAAAGGAACAATACTACGCAAGTGAAGAATAACGTAATGGTATAATAAAAGACAGATCATTAGGTGGTCTAATAAAAGACATTTATATGTTGTTGTGTAATAGGTGTTGTGCACCTAGTAACAAATTATTTCAAAAAGGACCAGAATGATAAAACGAAGACAAAATGAACGGAAGTATAATCTCGTGCATAGTCGTTTTGTGCTAACTGGCGACTCATCAACAGAAGCCGGTATTACGCCTTTTATCCATCATATATATGCGTTAGGAATGTATACCAAAATATATAGTAGGTAAAGAGCGTAATACCGGCTCCTACTGATGAGTCGCCCGTTAGCAGGAAACGCATGTGCCCGAGATTATACTTTCCTTTCATGCTGACTTTGGCAATACTTCTGGTCATAATTGAAATAATTTGTTTCTAGGTTCGCAACACCTAATACATACTTGTTATTTATATTTTGTATCCGGGAGCAACAAAACTTCAAACGTTAATTTTGAAAAATGTAACATAAATTTATGAGTTATGTCACTGATACATTTATCGTCGCTAATGAATATGTAGCACTTAGGTAGTAGTACTACTGAGGTAGAAATATAATAGCTTAAAGAGAAAAACATATCCGAAGTAGACATGGACTGGACCGTGCAAAAACTTTACCATAGCGCAGTCCTAATCTCCCAAAAATACATTTCATGAGTAATTATAAAGAAAAAATCCACTGAGGAAATTTAATAAAAAGAGCTGGCGTTGCTAAAAACGATATTCACAAACGGTAAATAATTGGATTTGTTAAATTAAGTATTAAGCATAATAACCTACAAAAATTGGTACAGCCAGCCAAAAACAGATTATCAAATATGATAATTAACTATTAAATGGGAACGCACAATACGAAATATTTGCTCGACGAATTAGAAAAGCAGTGATCACTCGAAAGCCTGATTTAAACGATTGCGTTGTACAAAAAGCCTGCTATACTTAGATGTGAGTAAACGATTTATTGCATTCGAACAGTCAATTATAGTTCAATTACAAACATACTATAGTTACTCAAAGCGCAATGTAAGTAGGTCTGGCCGATTACTAGAGAAGTGGATCTAAGTGGATTTTAGATAAAACACAGCTGGCGAAGAAAGAAACTCTCCGCAATAAACAAGAGTCAAACTCAAAACTGGGTGAATTTCAGGATTTTTTACTGCAGTTGATTGGTTGATCCCTTATTCCATTCTCTCCATGTATATATATATATATATATATATATATATATATATATATATATATATATATATATTATAAGCAATACATGATGGGTTCTTTGAACCTCAAGTATCTACAATTCACCATGAGTAAATAATATATCGACTTTACATATATATTTATTTATACTCATATTTTATATGAATAAATAAATATACATACATTAACCCATCAACATACCAAATATATTTTTTACATCAAAATCAACATCTTTGCGACCATGTTAGTTAATTTCAAATTTTATATAAATCGATAATATGCATCCTTATATATTTACGTGTACACGTCATATAGAATATGCATATCTGAACATAGGCAACCATGTGAGGTGCTCTCAGATCTTATTTGAATATTTAAATATCCATACATATACGTGTACAATTTATATATATATATATATATATATATATATATATATATATATATATATATAAATCAACATATAAGTTACTATGCAAGTTCCCCCAGTGCACAAAGGATGAGATTAGATAAATCGGGGATTTGAGGATTACTGTAATGTGATTAAAATGAAAATTTTGTTGCGCCTTCTACACGCCGGGAAAAGTAATTAGATAACCGTAACATCACGGATAGGCGTTTATGTCAATCCATATGATTTGCTTATAATTATTGTATAAATGTCACACTGGATTAGCGTACACATGTGTGTATAGGTTGTGGTGTGCGTGATGGGTTGATGTGGATATATAAATTTAAGTAAAAGAGAATAGGTATTAAGACTGGATATTAAGGTAGAAAATACTTTAGGAAGTAAAATAAATATAAACAGATTTGTCTTGCATGAGGACACCATGTGAGTATGGTGTAAATCCTGAAGATGGGACTACAAATGAAGTTCCGACGATTTGCAAAAAAATCGGAAAATCTGGTACCAACGTCGTTTACAGACAAGCAAATGATGGACCTGGAAATTTAAAGGAAACAAGATTTTACAAACCCACGAGTGCTAAATTATATATATATATATTTGTTCACCGGACAACATTGAAGTAGAGCTAAATTTGCTTCGCGAAGCGTTGAGAAATAATGGCTATCCGGACTGGTTCATCGAATACAACTTGAGGCAACGCAACAAAATCGAGGCCAATTTGGAAGAAAATCAAACTCCCCAGATAGTAACGCTTAGTGTTCCCTTTGGAGGTGATCTTCCAGCGGAAATCTTCAAACGAAAAGTAATTCGAGCGACAAAAGCACAGTTTCCATCAATACAGGTGAGAGTGGTGTTCAACACAACAAAACTGATGCGCACGAATGAAAAAGATAGCCTCTCTGTGACGTCAACACCTTTGTCTGTATACAAATTTCAATGTACCTGCAACGCTCAGTACATCGGCAGATCAAAAAAGAGGCTCGAAACTAGAATAAATCAGCATCTCCCTAAAAAACTATTAAAGAGTGGTGCAGCTCCTGCACAAAAATCAGCAATTTGCGAGCATGTACTACTCACAGGTCATGCTGTTAGTAGTAACAATTTTTCAGTTCTCTACAAGGCAAAAACAGAGAAAATGCTTCTGGCTTTTGAAGCTATTGCAATTAATAAGCTGAAGCCCTGCTTAAACGTGCAGAAAATAATTCAAAAAGAAATTAAATTGGACTGGAACAAAGACATAACCGAAATGCCTTTAAAAATAGCCAACGCTTCGCAAAATACGACACATACATCAATTACGGACGCAATTACAATGAAATCGATGACACACCAAATGACGTTACGCAAAAGGAGTAGTCTAAATTGCGCAAAAGCAGTGGTCTAAATTGCGCAAATCAAAGGCTAGCATAACGAAGAGGAGATTTGTTACAACACATGTACAGTGGGATTGGATGAACGAATATACTAACGAATCCAGAACAGTGGCTGTAGATACTGGTAGAAATATATTTATGTATATATATATATATATATATATATATATATATATATATATAAATATACTGATATACTAACTAATTTAACTCACTTATTTTATTTTTTCTTTGTAGTGTGATGTCTGTTTAAATAATGCCAGATTAGGGTTGGTTAGTTGGAACTTTGGTTCCAAATGAATGCCATATGAGACCCACGTGAAAAGAAAAAAGACTTACCAAGTTACATTAGTTCGTATATATAAGAAAATTGTGTGTAGTGTGTTGTAGGGTGGCTCAGTGGTTAGAGCCCTTTCCGCGGCAAATTCTAGCGAGTGCGTGATGAGTTTCCAATAATGACGAAACAGGTCTACTGGATGAATTGTCTTTTCTACACTATATAATTTTTAGTTTATTCTGAAAAATGCATGTAATGGATCAGGTATTTATACCAATATCGCAATCTTGATTATAGTAATTTTACCAACGCCCGCACAACAAATGTTTGATTAATTATTGTTTACTAGTTGTATGACATTTGACCATATTTGTTTTTCAAGAGATAATTGTTCATCTAGGCTTAACATATCGTCTATTTGGGAGAATTTCATACAGTTGGTTCTTTCGCGGATGACTTTTTTCTTTCCGTTTTACTTTGGTTTCGCTGTGCCTGAGAGTGCATAATTTGTAATGATCGTACATCTTTATTTTTGCAAAGCCTATAATCTTGCCTGGCTTCGCGGAACAGCTGATTTTGCCTAGACTGAATCTTTTGTTTTGACTCTTCTTGCTAATTTTGCATGTGGTGACATCTGTCCAGATTGAACTTAATGTGCCTGCTGCTCATATAATCCCAACAGAACGCCAAGTGAGAACAACTAGCTTATTCATTCTTCACAAAGCGATGTCAAAAATGAAGCACTGTATATCAAAGAAGAACCGATGCTGAACGTTTAAAGGATTCATCACACGAATAAAGGGAAGCAACACGTATATTTAGCAAGAGCAAAACATTCCATCTTTACAAACATCACAAAATGTTAATTAGAAGCAAGAAATGCAATACAAAATCGGGTGCAAAAGAAAACAAGCAAGAAAGTCAATACAAATCGGATGGAAAAGAAAGTAAGCAAGAAACAGATGTATCACAAAGCAAGAAAACAGCAGGCTTGGCAAGAAACCGAAGCGACACAGTTATCAAAGCATACGAACATTCAGACAATGCAAAATCACAATAAATAAACGAACAAAACATCTAAACGAGAAACAAATGTGCACTATTGTATCAAAGAGACGGTATACAACCAGTTGCAACTAAACGAATGGACAGATCTTAAAAATTCACACACCCGGAAAATCAATAAATTTCATTTATTTGGGAAACAATGCACTCAATATGCAAGTATGTATTAGGTGTTGCCAACCTAGTAACAAGTATGTATTAGGTGTTGCGAACCTAGTAACAAATTAGTTCAGTTGTGACCAGAAGGATAAACCAGTAAGCACCAAGCCAATGTGCATGAGATTAAACTTTCCGTTCATGTTGCCTTTGGTTTATCCTTCTGGTCACAACTGAACTAATTTGTTACTAGGTTCGCAACACCTAATACATACTTGCATATATATTAGGTCTTCGCAACAAACAGTATTTAACTGCAATATATTGAATTGAATGATGTCATGCTTACCGCGAAATGTGATAACTGATATCGATCAAGAGTTTATGGATTTACTGGAGTAACAGGTGTTCAGAAATAGTTATAATTCTCAATTTCGGTGAACTATAGCATAAATTGATATCCATCGTGTTATTACCGCACGGTATTTTTTCGGTGCAATAATGTTGGTATCGGTTACAAGCACAGTAGCCATAGTGTTAGTATCCTTTACAGGACTCGGTATATATATATATATATATATATATATATATATATATATATATATATATATATATATAATGTAGTGTGAGTTAGCGTTGAGAGTCGCATTGTCGAAGACTTTATATGATGTTAGCTTACACTACTGCAGGTTTACACATTCGTCTAGGAGATTGTACCGTCCTATTATCCCACATTCTTCGACCAAAATATATAGTGGTTAAAGGGCGTAATACCGGCTCCTACTGATGAGTCGCCAGTAAGCACGAAACGAATGTGCATGAGATTATACTTTCCGTTCATGCTGCCTTTGGTTTATCCTTCTGGTCACAACTGAACTAATTTGTTACTAGGTTCGCAAGACCTAATACATACTTGCATATATATTAGCTCTTCGCAACAAACAGTATTTAACTGTAATATATTGAATTGAATGATGTCATGCTTACCGCGAAATGTGATAACTGATATCGATCAAGGCCAGAGTTTGTGGATTTACTGGAGTAACAGGTGTTCAGAAATTGTTGTAATTCTCAATTTCGATGAACTTTAGCATAAATTGATATCCATCAGGTTGGTATCATGTACCGACTCGGAAACCATAGTGTTAGTACCATGTACCTTTTCGGTACAATAATGATGGTATCGGTTACTAACACAATAGCCATAGTGCTAGTATCCTTTACAGACTCGGTATATATATTATATAGTGTGAGTTAGCGTTGAAGTCGCATTGTCGTTGACTTTATATGATGTTAGCTTCACTTTTGCAGGTTTACACATTCGTCTATGAGATTGTACTGTCCCATTATTTCACATTCTTTGACCAAGTATATAGTGGTTAAAGGACGTATTACCGGCTCCTACTGATGAGTCTTCAGTAAGCACGAAACGAATGTGCATGAGATTAAACTTTCCGTTCATGCTGTATTTGGTTTATCCTTCTGGTCACAACTGAACTAATTTGTTACTAGGTTCGCAACACCTAATGCATACTTGCATATATATTAGCTCTTCGCAACAAACAGTATTTAACTGTAATATATTGAATTGAATGATGTCATGCTTACCGCGAAATGTGATAATTGATATCGATCAAGGCCAGAGTGTATGGATTTACTGGAGTAACAGGTGTTCAGAAATAGTTATAATTCTCAATTTCGGTGAACTATAGCATAAATTGATATCCATGTGTCATTACCCAGTACTTTTTCGGTGCTATAATGTTGGTATCAGTTACTAGCACAGTAGCCATAGTGTTAGTATCCTTTACAGACTCGGTATATATATATATATATATATATATATATATATATATATATATAATATATAATGTAGTGGGAGTTAGCGTTGAGGTCGCATTGTCGAAGACTTTATATGAAGTTAGCTACACTACTGCAGGTTTACAAATTCGTCTAGGAGATAGTACCGTCTTATTATCCCACATTCTTGACCAAAATATATAGTCGTTAAAGGGCGTAATACCGGCTCCTACTGATGAGTCGCCAGTAATCACGAAACGAATGTGCATGAGATTATACTTTCCGTTCATGCTGCCTTTGGTTTATCCTTCTGGTCACAACTGAACTAATTTGTTACTAGGTTCGCAACACCTAATACATACTTGCATATATATTAGTTCTTCGCAACAAACAGTATTTAACTGTAATATGTTGAATTGAATGATGTCATGCTTACCGCGAAATGTGATAACTGATATCGATCAAGGCCAGAGTGTATGGATTTACTGGAGTAACAGGTGTTCAGAAATAGTTATAATTCTCAATTTCGGTGAACTATAGCATAAATTGACATCCATCGTGTTAGTACCCAGTACTTTTTCGGTGCTATAATGTTGGTATCATTTACTAGCACAGTAGCCATAGTGTTAGTATCCTTTACAGACTCGGTATATATATATATATATATATATATATATATATATATATATATATATATATATATATAAATATAAAATGTAGTGTGAGTTAGCGTTGAGGTCGCATTGTCGAAGACTTTATATGATATTAGCTACACTACTGCAGGTTTAAACATTCGTCTAGGAGATTGTACCGTCCTATTATTCCACATTCTTTGACCAAGTATATAGTGGTTGAAAGGCGTAATACTGGCTCCTACTGATGAGTCGCCAGTAAGCACGAAACGAATGTGCATGCGATTATACTTTCCGTTCATGCTGCCTTTGGTTTATCCTTCTGATTACAACTGAACTAATTTGTTATTAGGTTCGCAACACCTAATACATACTTGCATATATATTAGTTCTTCGCAACAAACAGTATTTAACCTAGTAAAAAATTAGTTCAGCTGCGACCAGAAGGATAAACCAGTAAGCACGAAGCGAATGTGCATGAGATTATACTTTCCGTTCATGCTGTCTTTGGTTTATCCTTCTGGTCACAACTGAACTAACTTATTACTAGGTTCGCAACACCTAATACATACTTGCATATATATTAGTTCTCCGCAAGAAAAAGTATTTAACTGCATACTCAATATACTATTTCCGATCATATTTTGGAAACGGGGTACCCAGTCAATTTGACCAATTTCTCAATTCTATATAAAGCACAATTCTACATATACACACAACCACACATACGTGGCATACGCATATCTAGTGAATAGTCAGATGTTGCTAAATCGCTGTAATTTCACTGAGTTGAGTATACACGTGCATTAGTTGAATACTCCTAAATCAAAAACAAACTAGAATACATACACACAGGCATGGCGTACGCTTAGCTAGTGAGTCGTCAGTATTTGCTATAAAATCACTGTATTCTCATTTAGAAGGGTGTACGCATGCAGACATACACTTACCTAGTATTAAAAAAACAAGTTATGCTTAATAGATCTAACAACAAGTATAAATGGGACAGTTTAAACTAAAATTTTCATTTGACATATTGATTGTCAACTTAGTAGGTGATATGCTCTCCATTGAAAAATATATCCATATCCGGATATCGAAAATTCTTGAGAAATCAAGAAGAAAATGGATGCAAAAATATCGGATCGCATCCCCATAATCAGATAAATATATTTCCTGTCGCGCAACATTTTTCTTTTAAATCTTATTTAGATAATAAATACGGTGCTACAACAGTGAAGTTGCAAAATCGCTATCATCACATCGAGAAACAACTAGTAAGGCAAGTGGAAAATATTCCTTTCATTAAAATATTTTTAAAACATTGCGTAATTCATGTTTTAAATTTAAATTGACATTTCATTTAAATGCTAAAGGTAGATCTCTTGAACATGAAATGACTCTGAACATAATGAATACAATGATTAGCGATTTGGAAAAACGCAAATATGAACTAATTAGAGTGAAAACTAAATTACTTTACTTTTTGCACGCAGATGACTCTAAATGTATAGAGGATTTTACTGATGGTGCACGTAATAGTGAGATAAAAAAGGTTCACATCAGGCATGATAGAAAGTTAGTAAATTTGGGCATCTATAGACAGACCACAGTTAGGACGTGTCCTATTGTAACTAATAGAGTGGTAAACCTTTCTAAAATAAATCTTAATGAGAAACAGCTGGAAATGCTTAATTGTGGTCTGAATACAGCTACCCAAACTGAGAAATCGCCAAAAAATGAGACAATTACTGAGGCTGTTAAAACAGCACAATTCCTCTCAGACAAGGATAACGTTAGGTTTGAATTGTACGTAGCCGCAGCTGTGCTAATTTACAAAGAGGAAAAATATAAACCGAATTATGAAATAAAGTCTCAGAAAAGAGTAAATAGCAAACAGTGTGATATGTTTTAAAGCACACAAAGGAGGAGCGACAGTTCTGATGAGTCAATCTAACTATAATGATAAAGTGTATGAACAACCAGACAATATGGAGGTATACACTAAAATTAATAAAAGTTACAAGGAGAAGTTAAATTATTGATCAATAACATTATTGCTAAAGGAGAATAAGATCAAGCGCATGGTAACGCTCTCATACAAAGAGATACAGTCACTCCCAAAGTGTATGGTTTAGTGAAGATACATAAATCAGGCAACCCCTTGAGAATTATTGTTAATGTCGAACATTCCCCAACCTATTCTATGCCATAGAACAAGAAAATATTCGAACTTCTTAGACTGTACTTTGATGAATTCATACCATTTGGTTGATATTGTCGATAGATGTGGGCTAAATGAAAACGATAGATTGGTGAGTTTAGTTGTGGTGTCAATGTACACCAATATACCAGTTCCCAAAGCACTAGACTATTTGCAGCGTTTCCTGGTTGATCATCGAGTAATATTAGAAGGAAGCAAAATAACGATGAGACACGTCATCGAGATGATGTACGTATGTATATGACCAGATTAGAGGTGTTCTAATGCGACAACCACTCAGTTCCAATAGCCAATATCTTCATGCATTACATGGAGAAAACCCTCTTATATATAACACCCATAATTCCAAAACTGTATGTACGATAGTTGGATGATATATTAGTTATTTGGAATCACGGGGAGGATTAACTGATAAATTTCTTAAACATAGAAAATCAGGTAAGCTAAAATTTACAATTGAAAATGAATCATGTGGCGAATTACCATTTCTGGATGTCAAGTTAACTAGAAATTTTACGAATCATCATCATCATGTCCAGCCACACAAAAGTCAAGTGACTACTGTTTCACTGCCATATAACCATAAGGAGTGAAAAAAAGTATATAAGTGAATTTAGACAAATTATTATTGAGATTTACGAGAGGGAGAGAGAGAGGGGTAGAGAGAGAAGGAATACCTTGCTACTATGAGTAAATTTATCAGGATAACTCACAGAAATGAGGCAAACTAAACCTCTCCACAACACCATTATGGCCAAGTTAGCATTCGGGCAAGGCGACATCAGCAATACAGCTTCCTTGCGGATTTCACTGTATCACGTCATAAACAAACCAAACCTCGCAGCTAACTTTGCCCTACTAAGAAAAGAAAGTTACGAAGATGATTCTACTAGGCATCTGCAACAAGATCGCCACTGAGCTCGATTCGATGCCATATCGCTAAGGGTTTCTAACCAAGAACTGTGATGCGCACGAGGACCCCATCCCGGCAGACGAGTGGGTCCTATACTACCCAATTTGGATGTAAGTGACTTTAATTGTTTCTGCCATGTCAAAATCTGCCCACCTTGTTTCTTACGCCAATTTGGTGCTGGATGAGAGAACAGAGCTCTATTGGGCAATCGAAATGAGGGCATACGCAAAACGTGACCGAGCCAACGAAGTTGATGGAGCCTTATTTGTTTTTCTAACGACGAGCACTTATTGTCAGATCCAAAAATACGTCTACGGATGTCAACGTTAGTTATTCGTTGTTGGTAACCAACATGTGCTATACTTCTCAAACAACGATGATCGAATGCCTGTAAGCGTCTCAGATCATCAACTCTAAGAGGCCAAGTTTCACTAGCGTATAGTAAGACTGCGCGTACAGATGCATTGTAAACACGACCTTTAAGGCAAAGTGAAATATTCGCGTTTCTCCATAAATGACGAAGGTTCGAGAAAGCTACTCTAGCTTTCGCGATCCGTATTCTCACCTCGTCGGACATATTGCCTACGTTATTGATAGAGCTCCCAAGATATGTAAACCTGTCGACTATGTCAAGATCTTCATTCTGCAGTCGCAACGTTGGAGTGAGTGGTGGGTGATCCTGTAACAGTATCTTACATTTAGAGGGTGCGAATTTCATACCGAAAGACGGAACAACGTCTGTTAATCTATTTAAGGTGGTCTGGGCAGCATGCTGATTGTCGAATAATAGTACGATATCGTCCGCATAGTCAAGATCGACTAGTTTATCTCCCGGGAGAACTTCAACTCCAGCGTCCTGAATGTGTGGGAGAGTGTTGTTCATAATAGCATCGATTACAAAATTAAACAAAAATGGGGAAAGTGGACAACCTTGACGAACACCACTGCTGGTTGTAAAGTTATGCGTTAATTCGTTGTAGACCTTAACGCGACCAGAAGTATTTGTGTAGAGAGCTCGTATAATATTAACAAATTTTGTGGGCACACCGCTTTTCGACAAGATATGGAATAAAACATTGCGATCCACCGAATCAAATGCACCCTTGAAGTCTAGAAAGACGACTATTGTGGGACGGTGATATAAATGTCTCTGTTCGAGAACTTGCCTTAATGTAAAAATATTATCTATACAACCTCGTCCTGCGCGGAATCCGGCCTGTTCTTCTCTTGTATGTGATTCACGTGAAGCGCTAAGACGACGTAGGATAATCGAAGCAAATAACCTTGATACGACCGGAGTCAAACTTATACCACGA
This sequence comes from Eudiplozoon nipponicum, assembly GCA_029291075.1. Classification (NCBI taxonomy): domain Eukaryota; kingdom Metazoa; phylum Platyhelminthes; class Monogenea; order Mazocraeidea; family Diplozoidae; genus Eudiplozoon; species Eudiplozoon nipponicum. The sequence continues at coordinate 100,667 of JAQBSW010000823.1, read as the reverse complement.
TGGTTATCGCACGAATTACGATTGCCTTTTTTGAAGATGGGAATGATGGTCGACTCATTCCAGTCAAGTGGTACGGTTTCCTCATTCCATATAGTATGAAAAAGTTTGGTCAACGCTCCTGAAATTATATCGCCACCATCCTTAAACAATCCCGGAAGTAAATCATCGGGGCCTGCGGCTTTGCGGCGCTTAAGAGATAGGATTGCATCGCGTACTTCTAACTCGGATGGTTCTTCGGGACTAACATTCCACACTGTTGATGCAGACATGCTTTCGGGAATCGGAACTGACGCGGGTGGCCAAGAAAATTGATCTCTAAAGTGTTCAGCCCACCTGTCAAGACGACTTATTTTATCGGTTATTAATTCGTTGTTACTATCATTTATAGTTTCGCTAACTTTTAACTTTCTCGGACCTGTTGCGCGGATAAGTTGGAACAAACAGCGACTATTACCTGACGCGAAAGCTACTTCCATTTCTTCAGCCTTTCTGTTTCAAAAGTTTTCGAGATCGCCTTTTAGACTGCGCTTAAGTTGGCGTCTTATATTGCGACGGGTATTATTATGAGTCGAGCCAGGTGGAATTTGGCGCCTTATTTCGAGTATCTCCATAGATTTTACAGAGAGCCAGTGATTATTTCTACGGGGGCCTGCTATGCCACATACAGTAGTACCTGCATTGTGCATAGTGGAACTTATCTTGGACCAAAGTATATTCGGATTTTCGCTATTCAGACCAGTTAGATTAGCCTTAAGAATATTTTCATAGTTTTGTCGGATGGACGGTTGTTCGAGTTTGCCTACATCAATTTGGGGTTTATTCTTAATTATTTTCCCGGAAAATTTTAGAGCAAATCTACAACGGATAAGTGCATGGTCCGAGTCGACATAAGTGTTCCAAAAAGAGCGACAATCCTGGATGCAACCACGCCATCTATAACTAATTGCTACATGATCTATTTGAGTCCACCGTTGTCCGGGTGCTGGAGGACGCCATGTAGCACAACGTCTAACACTACGTCTGAAATTTGTACAACTTAAATATCAGCTAGGTTCAGCGCAGCTATCCAAAAGCCGTTCACCATTATCATTGCGAGTCAAGCTTAGAGTGTATCTTCCACCTAAATGAAATTCTGTGTTACTTAAGCGACCAACTTGAGCATTCATGTCACCCATAACCAGGACTATATCCGAACTTCGTGCTTTACTTAGTAAGGAGCTTAATTCGGAGTAAAAAGCGTCCTTGCTTTCTTCTGTGCTGCAATCGGTAGGAGCATATGCAGATACAACGAAGAGGCAACGATGATAACGGTTTTTTGCTTTGATTTTAGTAGATGTATTTAAACGTGCCGCACACAATCGACTATTTAAAGGGATCCATTCAATTAAGCAAGCTTCAGCTCGCGCGCTAAGGGCAATACCAAAGCCCCATTAACCGGCTTGAGAGGACTCTGTGGAACCAGATGTTCGAAGCCAATAACGCGTAGATAGGGATGGTCAACTAGTTCTGTAATACACGTAGGACCTTCTATTCTGGTTTCAGATACGCAACATATGTCGATTTCTAATTTATCCAACGTACGAGCAAGAGATTCTTTCTGTCCAAGAAATAGTACAAAACTAGAACTGGATGTTTATAGGGAGGATACTAACTCAGATATCCTTCTTTATTTCAATTCAAATAATCCATATAGAATGAAAATCGATGATGCAATTAAGAAGCTTAAGATTAACAGATAAAAAATATAGGGAGATTGAATTAGGTAGACTGCGAGAAATATTCAGTGCTAATGGGTATCCTCTAAAGTAAATTAAAGCAACTATAATGAGCGTTATAAGTAAATTTAATCACGAAGTATGTGAAGTCAAATAAAACAAAATATAATCGGAGGGTACTGGTAATACCTGACTCTAAGTAGGAAAATCAAAATGGTAACATCTAAATACAATAACGTCCTATTTAAAAACAGACCCTTACCCTAGTTATTAAACTGCCAAACCAAATGAACAAAATAGTACCGTTAGATACATCAGAAATATATGAAATTCCATGTTACGACTGTAACCTGATGTATGTTGGTGAAATCATGCACCTAATTAAGGTAAGAAGAGAGGAACATGCATGCAAGTTTGGCCATGTCTATAGATCGGATCTTGCACGCCATACAGTAGAGACAGGACACACAATTAATTGGGATGGGCGCAGACGTATATCAATTTGTGGCCGTAGCAGATCGACAAGATTGATTAGAGAATCCATCGAAATTAAATCGAGAAATAACTTCATGAATGAAACAGCCGTAGAAAAATCACTAGGTCCTATTTGGAATACAGCATTAAATAATGGTGGGAACGAAGATTGTATGAATCAGAATCAGAACTCTCTCAATTAAAAGAATAAGAACACTGGACTGATATAAACTTACAGAAGTGGAGAGTGAGTAATTCAATATCTCCTAATTTATTTTCTGATTATCTTATTATTTCATCCTTGATTTATTGTTACCTTATTTTATCTATTATCTTACGTTCTGTTGTTAGTGTAGCACCTTTTAACAAACATTTATGTTTGTATCTTTCTTTATTAGGCAATTTTCAATTTCGTTTACGACCCATTTTATTTTATTTTTAAAACACTTGTCCGTTTCTAATTTAATTTTACTATCAGGAAGACAGCAGATGCAAACAAATCGGATCGCAACCCGATAATCAGGTAAATGATCTATTATATACTGTTTGTTGCGGAGAACTAATATATATATATATATATATATATATTGATAGTTTCTAATTTCACCATTTTTTAAAATGTAAGAACAAAACAACGTACTCCATGGAATAACATTTATTAATAAATCTTATTTCTACCAGTATCTACAGCCATTATTCTGGATTCGTTAGTATATTCGTTCATTCAATCCCACTGTACATGTGTTGTAACCAATCTCCTCTTCGTTATTCTAGCCTTTGTTTTGCGCAATTTAGACCACTACTTTTGTGCAATTTAGACCACTCCTTTTGCGTAACGTCATTTGGTGTGTCATCGCTTTCATTGTAATTGCGTCCGTAATTGATGTATGTGTCGCATTTTGCGAAGCGTTGGTTATTTTTAAAGGCATGTCAGTCATGTCTTTGTTCCAGTCCAATTTAATTTCTTTTTGAATTATTTTCTGCACGTTTAAGCAGGGCTTCAGCTTATTAATTGCAATAGCTTCAAAAGCTAGAAGCATTTTCTCTGTTTTTGCCTTGTAGAGAACTGAAAAATTGTTACTACTAACAGCATGACCTGTGAGTAGTACATGTTCGCAAATTGCTGATTTTTGTGCAGGAGCTGCACCCCTCTTTAATAGTTTTTGAGGGAGATGCTGATTTATTGAGGCTCGAAACTAGAATAAATCAGCATCTCCCTCAAAAACTATTAAAGAGGGTGCAGCTCCTGCACAAAAATCAGCAATTTGCGAACATGTACTACTCACAGGTCATGCTGTTAGTAGTAACAATTTTTCAGTTCTCTACAAGGCAAAAACAGAGAAAATGCTTCTAGCTTTTGAAGCTATTGCAATTAATAAGCTGAAGCCCTGCTTAAACGTGCAGAAAATAATTCAAAAAGAAATTAAATTGGACTGGAACAAAGACATGACTGACATGCCTTTAAAAATAACCAACGCTTCGCAAAATGCGACACATACATCAATTACGGACGCAATTACAATGAAAGCGATGACACACCAAATGACGTTACGCAAAAGGAGTGGTCTAAATTGCACAAAAGTAGTGGTCTAAATTGCGCAAAACAAAGGCTAGAATAACGAAGAGGAGATTGGTTACAACACATGTACAGTGGGATTGAATGAACGAATATACTAACGAATCCAGAATAATGGCTGTAGATACTGGTAGAAATAAGATTTATTAATAAATGTTATTCCATGGGTACGTTGTTTTGTTCTTACATATATATATATATATATATATATATATATATATATATATATATCTGCAAGTATGTGTTAGGTGTTGCGAACCTAGTAACAAATTAGTTCAGTTGTACCCAGAAGGATAAACCAAAGAGAGAATGAACGGAAAGTATAATTTGATGCACATTCGTTTCGTGCCTGCTGGCGACTCATCAGTAGGAGCCGGTATTACCCCTTTAACCGCCATATATTTGGGTGAGGAATGTGGGATTGTACCGTCCTATTATCCAACATTCCTCACCTAAATATATAGTGGTTAAAGGGCGTAATACCGGCTCCTACTGATGAGTCACCATTAAGCACGAAACGAATGTGCATGAGATTGTACTTTCCGTTCATGCTGTCTTTGTTTTGTCACAACTGAACTAATTTGTTGCTAGGTAAATGATCTATTCGTTGTCGCGCAACATGTCTCCTTTAAACGAGAGACTACACTCGGAAAATAGCACACAATCGTAACAGCCAACAAAGCGAACAGATGGTTAACTCTCAAGCCATCAATACAAGAATGACCAGATCTCAGACATCACTTTTTAGTAAAACGAGAAAGGCTTTTACATGCAAACAGGCAAACATACAGAAAAAAATGCATACACACTTACCAATCAGCCAAAACAAGAAATAGAAGTAAAACCGAGTCAGATTTGCTGCCACCCACATAATCAAATTTAAACCCAGAATGTATATAAATGAAAGATTGTAAAGCTAAGTTTAGTAATCTCGAAATTATCCACTTTGTTATTAATGTGTTTTTTCCTCCTAATTTAAAATATAATGTGTAATATGTATATATATGACATTTCTCATTAGGAAGCAAAACACATTAAAAACAAAGTGGTTAATGGCCATTTATTTCAAGACTACTAAACTTCACTTTGCAATAATTCATTTATATACCTCCTGGGTTTTCATTTGATTATGTGGGTGAGTATATAATATATATATATATATATATATATATATATATATATATATATATATATATATGAGATGTCGGGCAAAATGTTCTATTCTACGAAAGTTCCTCGGATTCCGCAATTATTTAAGGCTGTTGTTCGTCAAGAGGTACATAAATTACCTAAATAGTTACATTGATTATATATGATCTAAAACACATGCTGTTAATCTGTAAATGGCTTAAACTTTATCAAACAACTGAGACGGTCGCGAACACATATAAGTTGCTTCAATCTGTTGTATGCTTAAAATGTTAATTAAGTCAGAGAGCAATGGTGAGTGGGATCAACACAATGCCACTTAATAGCAGAAGCTCAGTTTAAGTTGCCCGTGCCAATTATAATTTTTGTATGTGAATGAAATACATCATGTATTTGAGTTTGTTTATGCTCCTATTTCCAGTTCGAGTAATTGCGTGGAATAGCGTTTTGCCGAACATGTGCTTCACTAACAGCCAATTGAATTTGAATACTTGAGTTCTTTTATTGTTAGGAATTCCACGAAATCTCCAACTGCAATTGGATAAGCTATAACAGGGGTTCGATTTTATTTAAAATTATTTTTGAGAATTTACAAAATGTCGTCATTCTGTGAATTCGTTGACGATTTGAAATTATTGACTAATCTATGAACAATAAAAAATTAGATATTAATGATCTGAAAAGACATTTAACATAGCTTGATTTGAAGAATAATTATTCCAACTGAATAGTTTATATATATATATATATATATATATATATATATATATATATAATAAGGCTATTTCAATTAAAATTGCTCATTAGTAACCAAGCTATTGATTTTTATTGATATACACATGCTTGGCTGTGATTGTCAGCACCACCCAAGCAACGATGCTATATTGAATTTTTTATGTTTTTGAAAATAAAATTCTTACCATTTTCGATATTCGTAGCTAGTTTCTTTGATCTCCCGCGGAATAGAGATTTTGATGACAATTTATTGACAACATCAGTTTGAGAATCTTTTAAATTTAAATCTGCAGCGAATGACTGAAAGCGTTTCTGTGTTGATTGTCTTCGTATCTGAATGTAAACAACGAAAATATTAAAAAAATATTTGAGTAAACAAATTAAGTGCACCGGAGAATGAAATCATTTCTGAAAATAAGTCATTTGAAACGTTAAGACGGAAAGCGTGCGTGAGAATGAGATTGAAAGAGTTTTAAATACTGAGACAGGTAATAATTGTCACTTGAAGCAGAATTTAAAAAATGAGATGACTGCTCGGTACCAGGGAAATTCCACCTTGATGCAAGTTAATATACGAGATCTGCAACTTCAAACTATAGTGGATGGAAACTTTTTATCATAATTAACGGTTTGATAAGGTTAGCTTCCCTCCTCCGATACTAGAATAACCTTATAAGCATATATGAGGTTAGCAAGCCGAACACCACAACTTATCAAGCATCCGTGGATTGCTACAGCAAAGACTGCAATGAAAAAAATTAAATAAGGTGAGAACAGTGAACCGTCCTTCTAGATCACTGAAGCTAAACTAAAAGGTTCAGGAAGACACTAACTAGTGAGAATAAATGTCGATGAGTAAGTATAACAGATATCAGGTTGGCGAACAGATTTTCCATGACGTCATTCTTAATCAAAACTTACCGCAGATTTGAAAGCAGTCAAGGAAAATAAAAATGGCACAGAACTTGATTTTGAAAATCAAGCAATTTCGAGGCATATGTTTTCAGATCTACATAAAGACCCACCAAAACCCGCAATAAAATATTCCAATATTCAGGTAACACATACCAACCGTTTGACCAGCATCACCATACACTGAATTATAAACAGTCGCAAAACCGAAATCCTCATCAATATCAGTTCCAGTAAGCACGAAATGCATGTGTATAAGAGATTATACTTGTCGTTCACACTGAATTTGGTTTATCCTTCTGGTCCTATTTGAATTAATTTGTTACTAGGTGCGTGATATGTTTGTTTATTTGTACACACATTTATATTAACACCGTTCGTATACTAACATGTTTTGTTTTGTCTTTTAGCATGTATATCTGCATTATATGATGAATAAAGCCTAATATTTTAGGCAACTCTTTCTTCTGACTTGTCTAATCATTCTGCCCGTTTGCTGTGCTTGTTACTGTGATTCAGAACAATTTATTCATCATATAACCCAATCATGGAACGCCTAATAAGACCAGAACGATTGGATGTTGAACCTAGTGCACCAGATGCAGCAAAACAATGGAATCATTGGTATCGTACATTCTGTGGCCTCCTAAAAGCAGTCGAATCCATGAATCCGGATAAATTAGACACTCTTATTTCCTACGTCTCTCCTAACGTATATGAACACATCGTTGACTGTGATACTTATGATCATGCTATCAAAACTCTAATGAATCTCTATGTCAGACCGAAAAATGAAGTCTTTGTTCGTCATATACTCGCGACTACTAAACAAGAAAATGGACAAACATTGGATCAATTTGTTCAGATTCTGAAATCGTTAGCTAGGGAATGCAATTTCAAACCAACTACGGCCGAGGAAAATCGAGACGATGCTCTGCGCGATGCCTTCATTAATGGAATCCAGTCCAATTCAATCAGACAACGTCTCTTAGAACACAACTCACTTAATTTTCAAGCGGCTTTTGATCAAGCACGTGGTCTCGAAATGGCGGAAAAGCAATCATTATCATATCAAAACTGTTTGAATTCTGCACACACTGCAACGGTTCAGCCACTCTGTCCTTCATCAACCTCCGATAAATCTACAGATAATCTTGTTGCTGCTGTTAAACAAAAATGTGACTTTTGTGGGTACGATTATCATTTAAGATGGAAATGTCCGGCCAGAAACGCCTTCTGTAAAAGTTGTGGAAACAAAGGACATTTTCAAAAGGTATGTCGCTCTAAGAATCACCGCCCAGTGGTTTCGACGCTTCATCCTACCATATCTGCAACTGTATTAGCTGCTGCTCCTGATTGTCTCACCAAATGTGTAATAAATCTAGAAGTCAATAACATAAATTGTCATGCTCTCGTTGATACAGGCAGTTCCTGTAGTTATGTTTCAGAAGCCTTCGTTTTGAAAAATAATTGGAAAATTCACCCCTCTCAAGAAACAATAACCATGGCGTCTAGCTCATTTTCGAGTCATACCAAAGGTCATTGTTTTGTGTCGATTCAATACAAATCATGTGTTTATCAAAATATCAAGCTATCTATACTTTCTGATCTTTGTACTGACGTACTCCTCGGTCATGACTTCCTTGGATTGCATAAAAGTGTAAATATCTCTTTTGGTGGTCATAAATCGTCATTCACCGTCTGTTTACTGAAACCTGCATCTGTTACGTCCCCGCCTCTTTTCCACCATTTAACTGCTAACTGGAGGCCTATTGCTACGAAATCAAGAAGGTACAATCGAATGGATGAAATATTTATCCGGGATGAAATAAACAGATTAGTTTCTGATGGCATTATCGAACCTTCAACATCCCCGTGGAGAGCACAAGTTCTCGTGGTATCGAATGAGAATCACAAGAAACGTATGGTTGTGGACTACAGCCAAACAGTCAACAAATTCACACTATTAGACGCCTATCCTTTGCCGAAAATAGACCAAATGGCTGAAACCATTTCAAAATATCATATATTCAGCACTTTGGATCTCAAAAGCGCTTACCACCAGATACCTATCCAAGAACATGAAAAGGTATTTACTGCTTTCGAAGCGTGTGGACGCTTGTTTCAATTCCGTCGCATTCCCTTCGGAGTGACGAATGGTGTCTCATGTTTCCAAAGAACTATGGATCATATAATCGCACAGGAACATCTCACAGATACATTTGTCTATGTGGACAATGTGACAGTTTGCGGGAGAGATACGCTTGAACACGAAACAAATCTCAACAAATTTCTTAATGCCGCTAAAAAATATGGATTGACTTTAAATGAATCAAAGAGCATTTTCGCAGCTAAAGAAATTACTCTTCTTGGTTTTCAAATATCGAATGGAAAAATTAAACCTGATCCTGACCGATTAAAGCCTTTACAAGATCTCCCACCACCGTCGAATGTGCAATCGCAACAAAGAATTGTGGGATTTTTCGCTTATTATTCGCCGTGGATCTCCAACTTCTCCGATAAAATCCACTCACTCGTTCATAATCGAACTTTTCCTTTGCCCGTCTCTGTGAAACAAAATTTCGATGATCTTAAAAAAGAATTAGCCGTAGCAACTTTAGCTTCTATTCGTTGTGATATTCCGTTTGTCGTCGAAACTGATGCTTCGGACGTAGCTATTGCTGCCACTTTGAACCAAGATGGAAGACCTGTGGCGTTTTTCTCTCGGACGTTGACGCCATCTGAAAAACATCACTCAGCTGTTGAAAAAGAAGCCTATGCCGTGGTTGAAGCTATTCGAAAATGGAGGCATTTGCTTTTGGGTAATCATTTCAAACTTGTCACTGATCAAAGATCTGTTTCCTTTATTTTTGGCAATCAAAATCGAGGAAGAGTGAAGAACGATAAAATTTTGCGCTGGAAAATGGAATTATCACCTTACAGCTTCGATGTTGTCTATAGACCCGGAAAAGATAATAAAGCAGCAGATGCACTAAGTCGATCCTGTTGTGGTGCGCTTCTAAATGGACTGGATTTAAAACAAATACATGATTCTCTTTGTCATCCTGGAATTTCTCGTATGCTCCACTTTGTGAAATCTCGTAATTTACCATATTCTATTGATGAAATTCGAAAAATGACCTTGAGTTGTGAAGTGTGCTCTGAAATCAAACCCAGATTTCCTTCGGCAATTCAAGGCCAATTAATCAAAGCTACCCAACCGTTTGAGCGGTTATCTATCGATTTTAAAGGACCTCTTCCTTCATCAACTCGTAATCGTTATCTACTGACGGTCATCGATGAATATTCTCGATTTCCCTTTGCATTTGCTTGTCCTGACCTTAGCAGTCACACCGTCATACTTCACCTGTGTCAAATATTCGCAATGTTTGGGATGCCTTCGTACATTCACTCAGACAGAGGTTCTTCCTTCATGTCGACCGAGGTACAAAATTTTCTTCGGGAAAAAGGTATAGCTTCGAGTAGAACGACTCCTTATAATCCCAAAGGAAATGGACAGGTAGAAAGAATGAATGGTACCTTATGGAAATCGATCCTTCTCGCTCTCAGATCAAAAAGGCTTTCAGTTGAAAACTGGGAATGCGTGCTGCTGGACGCATTACATTCAATCCGTTCATTATTGTGCACATCTACCAACGAAACCCCTCACGAGCGTCTTTTTCGACACAATAGAAGGTCGACTTTTGGTACCACACTCCCAACCTGGCTTACTGTTCCTGGCAAAGTTTTACTCAAGAAGAATGCTAGAATTTCTAAATATGACCCCTCTGTGGAAGAAGTTGAACTAATTCATTGCAATCCTAACTATGCGCATGTTCGTTTTTCTGATGGAAGAGAAGATACAGTATCTATCCGTCAATTAGCCCCGAAAGGCTCCGACGCACTGATGAATGAAGCTGGAACTAATATGGGACTCTGTGAAAATGAACCGGTTGTTGCTGATGAACAAACCTCCTATAATGACGATACCGATATTGATAATGTTAAGGCAAATGGTGAATCTACGGATAACTCAAATGCTCGTGACCTATCAGAGAATCTCGAAAACCTTATCAATCAACAACAACGTGTTCATTCTTATAACTTACGAAGTGGAAATGTTTAAATACTATGTTTTCTCAATCCTCTTTGAATTGTTACTATAACAGTCTTGTTCCGACTCTGACGCTACGCTACAAATCGCAGTGGAGGAGAATGATATGTTTGTTTATTTGTACACACATTTATATTAACACCGTTCGTATACTAACATGTTTTGTTTTGTCTTTTAGCATGTATATCTGCATTATATGATGAATAAAGCCTAATATTTTAGGCAACTCTTTCTTCTGACTTGTCTAATCATTCTGCCCGTTTGCTGTGCTTGTTACTGTGATTCAGAACAGTGCGCAGCACCTATACACAATTGCAACATAAAATATATAACTATTATATATTTAATTGGACGTCATGATAACCGCGAAATTTGATAAATGATATCCTTCACGGACAGAGTGTATGGATTTACTGAAGTAACGTGTGTTCAGAAGTAGTAATAATTCTGACTTTTAGTGAAAGTTAGCAAATCTTGAGATCCATTGTGTTTGTACCATGTACCGACTCGGCAATCAGTGTCGGAACCATTTACAGTCTCGGTATATATTACATATGGTGAGTTTGCCTTGAAGTCGCATTGTCGATGACTTTATACGAAGTAAACTCCACTACTACTTGTATACACATTCGCATAGGAGATTGTATCGTATAATTGTCCCACATTACTTGAACAAATATAATGGGCGTAGTGCCGGCTCCTTCTGATGAGTCGCGGATAAGCACGAAACGAATGTGAACATGAGATGTTACTTTCCGTTCATGTTCACTTTGGTTTATTCTTCTGGTCCTATTTGAACTAAATTGTTAGTAGGTGCCCAATTACGATACGTTTTATTATCTACACACTACGTTGCTACCAGCGGCATACAGTACAACTCAAGAAGGTGCTACGCCAGACAATATACACGTGGAAAACATTAGTACATGCTATAGCTCAAAAATGAAATCCTGATTAAAACACAACCAATCGGTAAAAAATAGTTATTTCTCAATTTCCACTTAGTTATACAATTTAAGTGACTCCTACTCACTCAAACACAGCCGCACACAATCACCCGCCAACACATTATTATTCGTACGACTGCTGCAAAAATATAAACAAAACGCGAAATCAGACTAGTCCAAACATATTAAATATAATGGAAACGCAGGACATTTATAACTGAGAAATTGAATGTATTGTTAAGTATGCACGAAAGAAATTGGCCTAACTTACTCTCGATAATTCAAAGTTTTTACAAATATGTAACTACACATATTCATTTATAAAAAGACAGATTTGTAATGCACAGAGTAATAAAGAATGTTGAACCTACAGGCATTGAGTCCTCGTTAAAATCTGGCAAAACTAAACCAGAATTAGTCGTGACTTTGGCAGCAACACGCTTTACTCTTTGGCTATTCCGTATTCTGCCTTGACTGGCCATTGTTGAGGTACATGGGTCTAAATCACTTCTAGTTTCATCAACAATACCACGTTCATCTTTAGATATAGACGACCGAATAGTACTTATTTGAGATGTGTTTGAATTTTCATTAGATGTAGGAAGCACTGCTGTAGTCCTCCGTCGTTTTGGAGCTCTCGGCAAGACAACAGTCGAGTGAATTCTGGCACGTGATCTGTTTGGAAAATTGAAAATCGTCAGGTGAATATAGAAAAATAAATAATGAGAATGGTCATCTTGTTGGGATTGATGTTTACTTCAAGCTCGCAAACTTTATTTAAGGTATTGTTACCGCCTGCAGCGCAATTAATAACCTTTTAATTGTATTACTTATATATGTGTGGCGGAATCTGCAATAACTTTAATGTTCGTGACTTCATATAAATTGTGCAGACGACGCTTCAGTCAAGTAAAATGTACGCGAGACTACTATAGGTGAGAGTCGCATATCTAATTCTGCTTTTCATATATATATGCATTGCAGTTTGATCCTCGCTAGTCAGTTTGCCGTCGAATTCGGATGATAATCATGGAAGGTGGAAACGTGTCAGTATGTGTGAGTGACGGTAGTTTTTCTATTATGTTCGATGACTGGCTAAACACAATGATTTTGGCGTTTAGTTCAAGCTCACAAACTTTATTTAAAGAGTGGTCATCTTGTTATTTCCAGTCTCGACTTAGATCATAATAAGAAAATGTGTGAAATCAGTTTTGATGTATGATTGTTTGGCAAGCTGACACGCATCAAACTGTATTACGTTAAAAGCCTACATTATTTTATTTGAGATTAGAATTTTAACGAGGTCATCACAAAAATGAATTATATTAATAAGATATTGTGGTCGGTATATATGAAATTGTGGATGCTCCTAAGACGATGAGTGAAACAGCGTTAATATCAAGACAACTAAATGTAAAATTAAAAATTCAATAAATTTTAACATATCGATTCCAACAGCATGAAAGTGCACACCCTAAAATTATCTAGTTATATTGAAGAATTTTTCCGTCATATGACTGACGAGAAATTTCAATTATTATCAAAAGCATTTTCCTAAACTCTGTCGTTCCTAGAGAGAACTTCTGTTATCCATTTAATAAAATTATATCGTATCAACTGCTGACAAGAAAGAAAGAAAGCAACTATCCGGTAATAATTCTCGCGATTTTAAGCACAGTAAACGCCTGACAGCATTTGTTGATCCTCGAATGATCCTAGGTATAGACTTTTTCGGGCATATAGTACATAAATTTATTGGAACACCCTATGCATGAAACTGGCTCCTGTATGGGCCTATTAATGTATTGAATCGCTTCTGGCCATAAAAAAGTTAGGAGTCCATTAAAACCACCCAATTTATTCTTAAAATCGAAGCCTATCACAAAGCTTCAACATGCAGTCTTAGTAAATCTACATTTGATAGACATCTACAAATTATATTGAACTATCAAAAAGCACTTTAGTAATCAAGGCTTCAAGTAAACCAATAGAAAACGTGAAATATTCGCAAATACTAACTGTTCACAAAATTCATAATGATAAAGCATAACTGCGCAGTAAAATTATTGACTTTAAAAGTCAATCTTTAAATTTATCGGATTTGTTTAACGTTTAATCCTCCAAAACACTAGAGTTTAATGTTTCTCAAATACAGGATAACAACGTTTGAGAAAAAATCTAGACAGACTATATACACGTAATCTCAAAACATAAAGACCAAATGAAACGCTAGATAAAATAATGAAAATTTACAATAACTAATGCTTTGACAATCATGACATATTTTTACAAAACCAAATGACAAGTATGTATAATTACTAAAATGGTTGTTAACTTTCTGAAAGTCGACTGACAATAAATTTGGCTACATGTAGGTTGACTTAAATCAAGTTTTCAAAACTTAATGAAACATTTATCCCATTTTAACCAGTCGCACATAGCAAATCCACCGTCTGTCCCACCCATGACGTTATCATTATTATCATAATTACAAACCGCAATAAAATAACTTTTAATAGTTGGTGCTTCACTGCCATATAAGCATGAGTAAAAAAACAAAAAAGTAACCATACCAATAGAGAAAAGGAAGAAAAACAAATAAATAAAACAAAATACTTTTTAACAAAGCGTGATTTACGTAGAGGGATCTATTATAGATGACAATACATACCTAGGAAACACACAGGTTTAAGAAAAGTCAACATCGGCAATACTGCTTCCTTGTGGTTTTCACTGTATCGTGTCATAAACCCGACCAAACCTCGCTTTTAACTCTGTCGAACTAAGAAAATAAAGTTAAGATTATTGTACTTTAAATCTACAACAACATCGCCACTGGGATCGGTTCGATGCAATATCGTGCAGCACTTCCAACCAAGCTCAATGATACGCCAATAGATTCGATCCTGAAAGACAAACAGGTTCTACACCACCCAATTTGGCTGTGGTTGAGTTTAGCTGATTCCGTCATGTCCTAATCTGGCCACCTGGTTTCTTACAACAATCTGGTGCTTGCTGAGAGAATAATGCTCTACTAAGAAATCGATTTGAAGATATAAACAAAATAGGATTGAGCCAGCTAAATTGATAGAGCATTTATTGTTTACAGAGAAACACTTGTTGGCCACTCCAAAAATACGTCTACGGATTTCAGCGGTGTTCATTCTTTTTGGTAACAAATATGGATTATGCTTCTCTAAAAACGGTGGCCGAATATAAGCTATGGCGCATTATGCACTGGTTTGAGTCCTGACGTCAGTTAAAGCTAAAATTATTGAATCATCAAGGATTCTTTTAAGAATAAATCCTATGGATACTGACTATTCAGCCATTTGTGCATATTTCTGAATACTTTTCTTCTTCACGCAGTGGCTACAATACTCTTACACTGCCTCGTGGATTCAATTCGATAATTCTCGTAGATTTTACTTTTAGGAACTTATCATGATTTTCCAGCCAACTCATGTCATACTTTCATAATCCACGTTGAATGCACCTTCAGCGACTTTTTAATGATAAAATATAACTAAACCTTGTACACATAATTTAATCACTTAGATTTTAGAGTAAACTCAAAAAGTCTTATCTACAAATTTTATTCATATTAAAATGTAACTTTGAATCTTTTTCATTCTAGGTATATCCATATTGGTGTTTTTTAATTCGTTTTTCAACAAATTATAATTAAACTGACTAGCAAGGAGAAACCGCAATGCGTATTTAAGATAAGTAAAGATAAGTAAGTAAAATCAGATTCACAGCATTCGCACATTGTAATCTCACATATTTGATTTACTATAACTTAAAACTGCATTGCGGTTTAGTCATTGTTAGTCAACTTGTTTGGTGCTCTGGTTACGATCATGGAAGGTAGAAATGCATCAGTACATGTGATTGGCGGTAAAATTTTAGGTTGTTCTCGGATTATATAAAATTATAATGGTTTTTATCCAAAGTTCACATATTTCATTAAAGAATATTATAATGCTTTTGAAAAACAAGTGCAAAAAACGTAGCTATTTCAATCAAGATAGCTTAACAATAAAAAAACATAATTTTCCTTGAGCTATTTTTATATATGAGTAATAAGAACGAAGAAATCTTTAATATAATATAACATTATTTTTAAAGTAAGTTAAAGAAGCACGGTTTAAAAATTCCAATATCTTCATCACATCTCTTCTTGATTTTAGTATCTGGTTCCTTAGATATTAAATTTAGAGAAGAAATGGAGGATTAAGAAATGTTGCATATTTCTTTTATACAACACAAAAACAGATAAAAAAGTAAATATAGTTCTAAAAATACGAAAACAAATTTATCAATAAAAATTTAGCTTATTTAATCAATTTATTGAGCTTTCGTTGCCCCAAGAGTAAATCTAAATTAATAGATTTTACAATTCAGACATTTTTTTAATTTTTCCATAAGCGCAACATGGATATTTACCCGGTTTGTAAATGGGTTTTTTACAGAATTTATTCAGCATTTGATCAAATTTTAATCTGTATGTTGGTTTATTTTAAAATACTCTTGGATAAGCTTATTGATTAATTGTCAATACCAACCTACGTAGTTCTCTAAGCAGCTATTGAAGGTTTATAAGAAAATCATTAATAATTATTTCAGTATAGGGAACGGATACATCAAATTTACGGTCATCAGGAATTTGAGTAAAAAAATGGACGTTATTCTGACATGAGGCATCCGCGTGGTCTCTAATATTTAAATTCGTACTCCAATTAAATTGGATTTTAATTTTTTTCTAACAGCCGTACTTTTAACTGTTAAATAAATTGTGGATCACGTAACTTTTTAAATTAAATCTATTCTTTGATACTGAATGCAGTGCCCAGTTCATATCTGCTTTCGGAACAATATTCCACGTGAACTGAAAAGCCGCATATTTTCTGCAATTTTTAGTCTTTTTATCTATTTAAGTTTATGACGTCTTTCTTATAGGTTTGCACTTGTGATTATTGTTTTCGACAAAAAGCTTCAGTTAGTCAGCTTATCTCTGTCATTATGAAGAAGACATCATCTAACATGGGGAAATTATATTGCATAAGAGTATTATAGCAGAATTTTTTTGTATCTACAGTAACCGAATAACATAAATATTACTTATAAGTGCCATTCAGCAGCCAGACCAGTGTCCTCCATATTGTCCACTTCAAAACACTAGGTAGAATTTCTGCGGCCACGAATCAAGCACACAAATAATCTATCAGTCATCAAACATAATTCCTTCGCCAAGAAAGCCACGAAATATATAACTAGCTGTTGAAGGAGAGTTTTATTGCTATAGCCACCCGCGCAAGCAATAATTGATGAATTTAATAGCATAATAAGTATGACGATAGCTGCCAAGGTATTGTCATGACTCCAGACATTCCAGTCAACTACTATGTATACAAGACTACTACGAGTGAGAGAGAATTTATATATTCAATAAATTAAATCTACCTTTTTTCCCCGTCAATAAGCTAGCCGCGATTCCAGGATATTGATCATAGGCGTCAGTGCGTGCGACTGGCGGTAGTTTGGCTAATTTATCCGACGACTGGTTAAGTACAATCGGATTGGTGTTTATTTCAAGCTCGCAAACTTTATTTAAATAATTGTTACCACCACCCGCGCAATCAATTATTGCTTAATTGTATTGCTTTCATATTTGTATGTCGCAGAGGCTGCAAACAGTTAATGTTCGTGACTGCATAGAAATTGTGCAGCCGACATTTCCAGTCAAGTGCAATGTATGCGAGACTGCTAGAGGTGAGAGCCGCATATCTAGCTTTGATTTCCATATATATTCAATGCGGTTTGATCCTCGATAGTCAGTTTGCCGTCGTACTCTGATGATGATCATGGAAGGTCGAAACGCGTCAGTGCGTTGCAGCTGGCGGTAGTTTTGTTATGTTGTTCGACGACTGGTTAAATACAATGGGATTGGTGTTTATTTCAAGCTCGCAAACTTGATTTAAAGAATTTTTACCACCACCCGCGCAAACAATTATTGTTAAACGTATTGCCTTTATATGTATATGTGGCGAAAGCTACAAACAGTTAATGTTCGTGACTGCATAGAAATTGTGCAGCGGGACATTTCCAGTCCAGAATGCAATGTATGCAGAGACTGCTAGAGGTAAGAGCCGCATATCTAGCTTTGATTTCCATATATATTCAATGCGGTTTGAACCTCGATAATCAGTTCGCCGTCGTACTCTGATGATGATCATGGAAGATTGAAACGCGTCAGTGTGTGCGACTGGCGATAGTTTTGCTATGTTTTCCGACGACTGGTTAAATACAACGGGATTGGTGTTTATTTCAAGCTCGCAAACCACCCGCGCAATTAATTATTCTTCAAATGATCACGGAAGTTCAAAATGTGTTAGCAGATATAACTAAGATCAGTTTCGCTGTAGTGCGTCTGCTTTGTTAATATAGGATTAGTGCTTATATCAAATCCGGAAATGTGGCTTAAATAATTTTTATAACCAATCGCACAAAAATGATTGCTTAGTTGATATAATTTACGTAATTTTGTGACGAGAGGATTGAGCCAGGCATATTCGTACCTGCATAGACATTGCGCAGCGCATATTCCAGTTAATTACATTATATGTGAGTCTACTTGAGATGAAAGCCATATTCTGAGTTTTTATATTGATGTATACACACTGCAGCTTAATCTTTGTGCCATGATGATTCACTATAAATGGACGGCCTGGTGTTCATTTAGAGCTCACACAAAGCTTTGAATTTCATGGTTTCGCGGCAGTTAAGCATGAGTAGATTATCCTGGTGTAACGCTATGTACTAGTAGTATGGAAGATAGAAACGAACCAATACATGTCACTGATGGAAGTGTAGCTGCAATCTGTAACACTAAAATAAGATTTATTACATCGAGTCTACACCTCGATTTAAATAATTCCCTTACTTTGTGGGTGGTTGAACCTACGATTCAATTCAGCATAATAAAATCAAATTTATCATTCAGAAACATACTCAAGTAACCAAGATATGTTGTATCTAATTCCCATAGTTATGAATGAGCACGCGCAAAACTAAGATAGATTAAAACTTTCATATGCTCAAATATCACTATTCGCCAATCGCTTTTCTCATTATTTCATCAGTAGTGTATATTTGAGCTCTAAAAATAATGATAAGTACCAAAAAAATCGTCCGGCATTATTTCGATTCAAAAGAGGACCAATTTTATTAATTTATTAACGGCATGATACAGATAAGTACAGCTCCCACCAATTCCTAGGGTCCGAACGTCGTGAAGTTTTAAATTCCCTTGGTTTCTGATTGAAGGTGTCGAACAATATTCGAACACAATGCGAACATATGATGTTGTCAGCATCGAGCGGCAGACAACCTAAGACAAGAATGAATCAATATATAGATGAACCAGCCTCACTGCAAATGGACGACGAGTTTTTAAGCGCCTACAATCAATTATATTTATACCACTACCACTGCTACTACTACTAAAAAGCTGTGTACCGTCACAGCATTTAGTTGTGTGAGCTGTAAATGTAAACTAGGTTGACAATTGGTAGTGAGCCGTTTGGATTGTTAGTCTGAACTCTTTTCATTTTCAGACTTGGAGGGAGAAACTGTAACGGCGTCGAAGTGCTAAAATTACAGCCTAATGAACTATAAAAGCGCACAGCCTACTTATGAGAATTGTTTCTGCCTATGCAACAGTTAAACATGATTTTTTAGAATTAAAATAAATTAAAATTATTCTCTATTTCCGTTAACATACATTGACTGCGACTCGTCCGTTTGAACTGGGTCCGTTGCAATCGGCGGATCACAGAAACTGTTACTATCCGTATTTATGAGCCATGCTCCAGTTGTAAAATTGCTTTGACTACCACTTCCATTTGTTGGCATCTGATCTATGAAGGCTTATAAATACAAATATAATTTTTGATGTAAAGATAATACGATTACTATTATAACATAAGTTTAACAAGATTCTTTAAATAAATAAACATATTCATTTTTACACTATACATACAACGAAATTTGAAAAGTTATCTTCATTTTACACAGACAGATATAGGAAACTTGCATTACATGCAACAAAATTATTTGTTTTCGTATTAGTATGCATTTTACAGGCACTTACTTACGTCGCCCCTAAATATTGAAGTATAGACTTTTTAATAGACAAATACAATTTTCAGCCTATCATCAGAGGACGGTCTACGATAGATTTGTTTATCTCATTTTATGGGCACACAATCAAATACACCGTGCTCAAATGCAAAGGCACCAATAAATATAGGAGGAAAAAGATCGGCGGCACCATTTCCATCGGACTTCTAGTTATCTTTAATGATTCACAGATTTCGATCACGCCCAAAGCTATATATGTTCACCAGGCATTTTTAAGGATTTGTAGGACTGACTTGAATGTTACTGGTGCTTGTATATCGGTCTTGTTCTGATGTTCTGAATCTGTACACACCAGCTCTGACGGTATGGATTATAAGACGTCTATCGGACGATGATCATAGTACAAAGCGACGATTAGATAACCCAGTAGTCGCCGACGATTTCAATGGAGTTTAAGGTAAAATGGACTTAGGCAAAAAAATCATTACACCATGTACCGACTAGGCAACCAAAGTGCAGATACCCTGTATCGGCTAGGTATAAACTATATATAGTGAGTTGGCTTTGAAGTCGCATTGTCTAAAACTTTATATGAAGTTAGCTCCACTACTGCAGGTTTACACATTCATATAGGAGATTGTACCGTCCAATTGTCCCGCATTTCTAACCCAAAAATATAGTTCGTGTGTATGGAGCGTAATACCAGCTCCTTCTGATAAGTTGCCAGTAAGCACGAAACGAATGTGCACATAAGATTATACTCGCCTTTCATGCTGTCTTTGGTTTATCCTTCTGGTTAAATTTGAACAAATCTGCAACGTCTAATACACAAATGAGCACCAGTTGTCGTTCTCAAAGACACGGAAATTTTAACTTACACAGGCTCGTGATTAATAAAACTACTGAAGCTATCCATAAAGCCAATGACAATAAATAAAAATGAATTCTCTTACGAGGTGGAAGTTGGTTCACGGCATAACCGTTAGCGTTTAGCATTCGTATAAAAAAGTAGTACGATAGAAATCGAAAAATATCCTTTTAGTTGTTGATTTTCAAGTACAATGTGTATCCACAAATAGTCTTTTCTACGCGAGTGTTCCTAACTCACAGGGTAATGAGATTTTATGAACACTGATACACAGAAACGATAAGATGACATAATTCAAGTAATTCTTGGAGATAGATGGTGGTGGTGGTAGGCTTGCTAGCTACGAATAGCTTGACAATGCCGTTCTGATGGTCCAAAAGGAGGAATTCAAAAAGGGCCATAAACTGAGTTTACGTGTACATCAGGGAAGTTCTGATGTTAAACGCACTAAAAATGTTCGCTATGGTTCATTTTGATTTGGAGTCTATGATCGTTCTAAACGGCGTACTTGCAGAAGCTGTCATTGGAAAATTGTGCAGAACACTCTGAAATCGCCTGTCTATTTCCCTAAGCACCTAGGCCAAGGTCTTGAAGTCAAGGGTACCGTCGAATTTCCTTTATGCTGCGGATACTTTGGAGATGGTTCACTATACGTTCTAGCATCAGGACAACTTGTATTCACTTGTTTTGATCTAGGTCATTGCCAGCTGAGCGTCAGAATGCATTTATCTATGGAAACATTTACGAAACAAACAGTTCCATGTAACCGCTCATTGATGTTCTACCATCGTCTAACCTTGTTAAGGAACGTCCATAATTTTGGCTAGGGCACTATTTTAAAGTGCAAATTTCACATCCTTCTCACCACGCCATCGAAGTGAAGGCGCAACAGGAGAAGATTAGGCATCCTTTCTCCAGATAACATTGTTCGTGATATCGGTCACTTGATCAGGCCGCACCATACCCACACTATGTAAGAGACAATAGAATTGGCGAAAACCGTTGAGAGTCGAGCAGAAAAAAGGATGCAGAGAAAAGATCTGGTTAATTCAGCCTTATTGGCATAAGCTCATTTGGAACCCTTCGTTCTAGATCTTTGTTTTATGTGCGTGTGTATGCTTGTATGAATGTGAATTGTTTCTTTATTAATAAAGCCCCATGTTAATGAAGCGTCAAAGAGTGATCGCCAAGAACTAGTTGACTCATAAATTTTGCTCTGGCTTATTGCCTCCTGGCGCTTAGCTAGCAATGGACAAAACAAAACCGTACGACCATACTCATTCACAATGCTGTCCAGGCGTTAAAAACTATAAAGTTGTCACAGCAAAAAGGAAGAACAAAAGTACGCTGGACTTGAATAAAGTTAAATAGACGGGCAATGCCAGTGATTTGCATAAGTTTTACAAAGCAGATGCATCATCATCATCAGCAGCAGCACCATCATCATCATCATGCCCAGCCATACAAAAGTCAAAAGTGACTAATGTGTGACTGCCATATTATCATAATAAATGAAAAATATATATAATTAACACCAGAAATAATATTTTAGACAAATTATTAGTGAGATTTACGAGAGAGAAAGAATACCTAGGTATTATGAATAAATTTATCAGGATAACATACAGAAATGAGGCAAACTAAACCTCTCCACAACAACATTACGGCCAAGTTAGCATCCGGGCAAAGGCAAGATGCATGAAAACTAATACGCCTGGTAAGCTTGGCAAAAACCGATTCGTCTAGTGTTACCACATATTAAAGTTAAACGAATTCTGTTACAATTTCAACATGATCGTACATTGTGGATAAAAACAGGTCAAAAAATTGCCTTGAAGGAGTTTGGCCTCCTTCCGTATAAGTTTGCAATTTTGAGCACAATTAGTGGCTCACAAAAGCTTATTTTCGTTTTCTGATATCAGAATAACACCATCACGCGGGCGCTGTGGTGGCCCTAGAAAAGTCTGCATCAACATAATTAAGATGAAGGAAGCAATGAAACATCATTTTGTAACGCTGGAGTCATTCGCAAAAGATAAAGACATTTAATAGTACGAATGCAGACCGATATCTCAACATAACATCTTCAAGTACGGTACTCCATGATTGGCTATAGATAGCCAGAAAAACCCCATTCGATCCATAATCTAAAGTGGCTAATTAGTCGAGAAAACAAAGGATTTATAAACACTGATAAACGAGGTACAACTTACGAGTACGAATGAATGCAAGACTTTAGTCAACATATACAATTTACAAACGAAATCGTGTTTGGATTAACTTAGTGTGCTTCACTTGACGTTATTGAACCCTTCTGAGCATAATATTAGCTATCCCTTTGATGCAACACTGAGAAAGTGTATAGCACGGCATATGACAGTATTCTAGTATTAATTCTTTTGTTGATTGACACCACAACGACACTCTTTTACTCTTTTGGGACTGATTACTCCCTCCAAAGTTCGGCAATGAGCTTGTTCAGATCCCTCTAAATCTTTATTTAATTCAACTTGAAAAATCCAGAAAAGAACCCATTGATTCCGGTGAGGCATTATCAGAGAAAGCAACGTGAATTTTTTGTCCCTAGGCTAGCAATGCAACTCCAGTGGATGGCTGGCATGGTAAAAAAATGCAGATCAACAATTTCGTAGCTGGATTCCATTATTCGCGATATCGATCGCATGATAATGTTACACTCTATTGATTTTATCCGAGACACTTGCATGAGCCAAAATTCGCGGATTTATCGGCAAACAGAACCCAGAGAGATAAATATTTCTGACCTATTTGTATAGGATCTTCTGGAGCCATCTGTTTAGGAGATCTAGATCTCTTTTTATGTATGTATGTATTTATGACATAGGATATTGTTGAATTTATCTTGCGAAAGACGTGGGTCTTAATTTAACTGTATGTGCGTCAGTTTGAGTCTATATATTTGTCCGGGAGCCAGAGGACACCATGTGGCTCTAAGTCGTACACTACGTCTAAAGTCTGTGCACTAATGTATAGTTTTTTTACATTCAGATAATCAAGACGCGTAAGAGTTTATCTTGCATACCACACTGACACGGGGTAATATATTTCTTGATTAACTACGTTAAAATAAACAAATCCTTCCAGAAAGTTAATTATTATTAATGCACACGTAATTCTAACAGTAGAGATTGAAAATCAGCAGCGTTGTATTGAACAAAATATATAATGTTCAATCTTATGCTTCATAAACAATAACTGAGACAACACAACACTTACCATGGTTGCTAAAAGTGCTTTGACCAGTAGTAGACCTGCTGTCCCAATTAGAAAAAAGGCGACTTCGCATTGCAGATGCTATGGCTGAAGATGATTCAGTACTTTGACTGCTCTGAGTATTCGGTTCGCAGAGCGCCACCAAACTAGGAACGCCATTAACAGCTTTCGTATCACCCAATAAACTTGAATAACAATATGGACGACAATTAAAAATGAAATTAATACGATTCAATTAAGAATCATAACTAGAAGAATGTTCACGTTACAGCGCATAGGTTGAATAAAAGCAAAGTTAAACTATACACGTAATAAAACATTCGTTAACTGATCACTCAGTTCAGCTGCACATCAACTTTAACTTCTCATGAGTAAAATGAAGAAAAAAGGGCTTTTAGATAAATCTTACTTGGTATTGTTTTTTTAAATCAAGCTAGAAAATTTGAGATAAACACCAATCGAAGTAGTTAATAAAATGTGATTTTTAATTCAAGTTCGTAAACTTGTATTAAAGAACTAATATTTTTTATAGCTGTATAACTTGCTGCTATACACAATAAAAATGTATATACTATAAGGTTAATCAAGCTAAGTCACAGTTTGTACCTAAATAAGCGTTAAAAGTAACACGTTGCACGATAGGGAATAGATTAATTACCTTGTCCTTGTTGAACGCAACAAGGTTTTGCATCCACTGTCCTCTATTTAATTCAGAATATTTGGACTTCCGGTTTTGGAAGCCTTTTTCAACGGAAAGCACATCCCACGAACAATTTGACAATCAATATGTCAATTGGAAAAGTTAGTTTAAACTATCTCATTTATACGTACTGTTAGATCTCATAAGCATAACTGTCTTTTCATTAGGTAAGTGTATGTGTCTGAATGTGTACACTCATCAAAATGATATTGCAGTGATTGAGTAACACATGCTGATGACTCACCAGATAAGCGTATACCATGCCTGTGTGTATGTGCTCTCGATTGGTTTGATTAAGGATTAATCAATTACTGCATGTGTACACTCATCCCAGTGAAATTACATGGATTTAATATCTGACAATTCACTAGATAAGCGTATGCCACGTTTGTGTGTGTATTTGTGTGGGCGTATTTCAGGATTAATACGAAGCATTTATAGTTGACTTTGACGAAGGTCAGTGTATGAAAAACTTTCTGAAGAACAATATTTTTATGAGTTTATTTTTACTGCCCCCTAAAACATGCACAGCATGCATGAAGTGCGTATGTAGGATCTATTGCTTCATTGTGAATCCCTAATATTACCACTCATTATAAAATAGGCCAATAATAATACGGTTTAAACACGAACATGCCTAAGACACTGCACCTGTCATCTGCGTCATATAGATTAAAAAATCATAACGTTGGTCTGGTTAATCGTGTTGTTCTCACTGGCGAGTAGCCGCAAGACATTAATTCCACCCGGCAATACAATAAAAAACTTTATTGTCATACCTACACATAAGTTCCATAAACCACAAATTATTGGCATTTCCTGAAAAGGAGCTGAAGGCAAATACCACCGAATTCATGATAATGCTTGACGCGGTATGACTTCCATACCACAAATAAAAATTTGGCGTAATTAATTTGAGAGACACACACTCATGGTTAACTAAATGTCACATTGATTAAACGTATACCGGAGATCATATCAAATAGTTCTATAAAAAAACAGCTAAAGAAGTCCAGTTGACTTAAGCATTCGGTAACCTGATATATGGCAATGCTCTGTTGAATCCTAATCGAAGTACTAGCTACCAACATATAATAAAAAGCTATTCAGTTTTGATATATGTGTACAAGGGTTTCGGGGTGCACGTATACGGGACTTTCTCTCGTTGTTGCTTTTGGTGATGACTATCAACTTTATTGTCCGAAATAAACTAGCATCTAATATCTGCTGATTCACTGTCACTCAACTATGAAAAGTATAAATAGCAAGGCGTCGGCTGTAAAAACACAATTTCACCAATTACCAGTGAAGAGGGATAATTCAGAAGAAATTTATCTTCGTTTATATATGCCACACAAAAATGAAAATCAAGTAGTTTTTAGGCGCCATAGTCAAAAGATGTCTTCAGCACCAGAAACGTGCTCTTCGCACCTGACAAGCATTCTATTAAACGAACATTGGTTGCTCGGGTGGTGATAACAATTATTATAATCAAGGTTGCGGTCTTGATATAAACACCTGTCAGTATAAACTAAGCATTCTATTACACCGTGCATAATAATGTTTATCTAGTGTTGCTAATAAGAAAACCCCGGATCCGCCTGTCGACAGGTCTTAAACTTCTATGACTACGGGCTAGAAGGAAACCAGTTGATGAAGCAAATTCGGAAAATTGCAGTGTCAGTTGCGCCCTATAAAAAGGATGCCATCTGCAAAAGACTGGGAAGTATGATGTTACTGCATTTCATGAAAATAAAGCAAATACTGGAAAGATCGAGAGCATGGTGAAGGCGCATATGTGCCAGTATCAAATAAGATATGTATTTACTCGGCGAATCGTGCATTAGTTGCACAGAAGCAATGCTTTGTAGGCAAGAAAAATAATATTCAAAGCTAAACAGTAAAATTTGGAATGGTTTGAAGCTGTCTTAATAAAAACCATTACAAGACGAATGGGCTACAATTAAAACTCCATTTTGTTGGTCTGAAATGGAAAATGTCATCAACCAAGAAGAAGGAAAAAGTATCATTTGCGTTTACTAATTTCCTTACAAATAATCAACGAAAAGACTAACCGAAACAACTTGTAGTTATTACACAACTATACGAAGTGTTAATCTTAAAGGAATTTACTATATACATACATAAACAGAGAACGACGTCTCTCACAGGGTGGGTTCTAGAACAGCCTAAATTGATAAGACAGAGTTAATCATAACTCATCACTGCCGCTCGAATCCCACAGGCTTTCGACAGCCTAGAATTCTTTAATTTAGTGAGAGTACGATGCGGCCAGATAATGGCTATTTATTTCAAAATTAAAAAACATTTTACAATTCTTTAAATCAAGTTTGCGAGCTTGAAGTAAACACCAATCCCATTGAATTAAACCAGTCGTCGAACAACATAACAAAACTACCGCCAGCCGCAACGCACTGACGCTTTTCGACCTTTCATGATCATCATCAGAGTACGACGGCAAACTAACTACCGTCGTACTCTGATGATACTTCGATAGTCAGTTTTCCGTCGTACTCTGATGATGATCGTGGAAGGTCGAAACGCGTCAGTGCGTTGCGGCTGGCGGCAGTTTTGTTATTTTGTTCGACGACTGGTTAAATTCAATGTGATTGATGTTTACTTCAAGCTCGCAAACTTGATTTAAAGAATTGTTACCACCACTCGCGCCATCAATTATTGTTAAATTGTATTGCCTATATCATTTTACATTCTTTTATTTATATACATCCTAGATTTTCATTTGATTATATAAAACAAAAATGCGCCCGGCCTACACATTCAAATGTTTCATAAACATATTTTAATTGACTCGTCACGAATCACAAAACCAAACAACAATTTAGTAACATCCAGGCAAGGCCAAACACACACTAGACCAAACTTAACAAACATTAGATTTGATTGATATCAAACTGAATAAGGAAAAACAGCTGAGCATACGGTATCGAAACCATTGCTAACAGCTACATAAATTTCAAAACAATATACGCATTCAACACCAAAACTATTATTTTGTTAATAACTAAACTTTTTCAACACAATATGCATAAACATATGGCGGTATAAGCTAAGAATTGTACAATGTAGAAAAGGTTATTCATCCAGTAGGCTGCGGACGTGGCCCCAACATGGGTAAGACTGCTTCGGAGTCTGCTGCTATAACTACTGATCTACTCTGCTGCACAAGAGAAATTCATCCAGTAGACGGGTCTCGTCTCTATTTGGAATTCCTGACGTACTTTTCAGAAGTTGCTTCGTACAGTGCTCGAACCTGGGCTCGTCTGCTTCGGAACCTGTCGTTCTAACCACTAAACAACTCTACCGCACACGACCAAAAATTTCAGTTATATACTTAAAAATAATTCTTGGTTAGCCTTTCCTTTAGGTGGAGCCTATATGGCATCTTTTTAGACCTATATTTCCAACTAACCAACCCAAGTCTGTTATTGTAGGACAGACACAATGTAACGTGGGAATGTGGTATTGAATAACACGTTTATATAATTGAACGAAAATTCGCTGCGCTGGCGGTGGTTAGAGAATTATATTTCAAAGTAGACGTACCCAGGTTCGAACCCTTTCCGCGGAAATTTCTGGACAGTACGTGAAAATTCCCCAGCCTACTGGTTAAATTGCCTTTTCTAAACTAAAAAAAGCATAGTTTATATTGACAAATGTATGTAAATAATGGGACTGGTTTTTATATCAAGATCGCAACCAGTATTCTCTTCATTATTTCAACACGAACGATAAAGAAATAAATTAAAAGCACATCTCCCACAATGTTGGCCCTTTAAATCTGGAATAATCTGAATGAAAAATCATGTTTCAGTGGACCACAGAAGAAGTGGCAAAAGCATGATGCAGCCCATTGTCGGTATGATTGTGAGAATTAAGATCCAATACTAAGAGAGTAGGTGTAGTATCAGAGGCCTAGCTTTATATAAAAGCCCCTGTGTTAATTATTTTCCTAGTTAGCTTTTGATATATGTATATATTTCTGCGCTTGTTGATTGATCGCCATAGAGAAGATTGAATTAAATTATTCGAGAGCTACTGATTTAATGTAGATTTTTACTCTAGTTTTTTCACCCGCAATATAAGCAGTATAAATGTTAAATAGATTTTACTATGTGAACTTTGTACTGTGTATAAAAAATTTTTATACTTTTATAAAGCAATTTCCCTATCATTTTTTAACCCAGATTGGCGTAGTATGAGAGAGAGAGAGAATATTGTAGAAACTATTTGTAAATGCCTTGCGTGAATTCCTGGCTTACATGTTAAAATTTTAATTGTTCTTCCTACACCGTTTTATTAATTATATAAAAAATTGTATAGTAATGCTACATATACCGCAAATATGTAAGTATGTATTAGGTGTTGCGAACCTAGTAACAAATTAGTTCAGTTGTGACCAGAAGGATAAACCAAAGACAGCATGAACGGAAAGTATAATCTCATGCACATTCGTTTCGTGCTTATCCTTCTGAACTAATTTGTTACTAGGTTCGCAACACCTAATACATACTTGCATATGTATTAGGTCTCCGCAACAAACAGTATTTAACTGTTATATACCGCAAATGTTTTGCTATTTACAATCAAAATCCCATTCATAAAATTCGTTACCGTGACTGGAGAAGTATTCTAGTGGGATGGGGTGGGCGAGTATGGGCTTGCAGTATAGAAGATATTCTATGAGGACGGGTCGGATATACAATGGAGTAATTTCTGGTGGCTTAACAGGCGTTTTCCACCACAGTGACATTCGCACAACTAGCGGCTTAATCGGCTGAAACATTAAAACATCTTTTCGAACCGACACAATTCGTGATTATGCTGCCAGTATGAAAGATTAGGGCCCACCGATCAAAAGAATGTAAATTTCTATTAATACGGGCTACTTAACAAGAACAGATTGCATACCGCCAAGCTGAACACTTAATTTATTATTAACAGGAGCAAGTCTATACTCCTGTAAGAAACACTACAAAAAGCTAAATAAATATGCATATGCTATACTTTTTGAATGTACCGCATCCCATTTAGCGTTACTCAAATAAAAAAAAATGTTTCTACAATTGTATCCATGTTCGATAGTTCGAAACGATGGAAACTAAGTTGTAGAAATGTGACTCTAAAAATTGGGCATTTTTCAACCTTGCTGAAGATTTTGTTCGCCCATGTCTCGGTCGTGCGGCAGACGCTTTGAAAACGTGAAGAGGCGCAATTGGAGATGGTGTTGGACGCTGCAATCCAGCCACACACACCGCTTCCTCAACACTGGATTTTTGTTTCTGTTTTTGCTTCGGTGAATTACCATGCTCGGTCTGAGGTTCGTCGATGGCTGAAGTGGATGCTGGTGGAAT
Organism: Eudiplozoon nipponicum; assembly: GCA_029291075.1. Classification (NCBI taxonomy): domain Eukaryota; kingdom Metazoa; phylum Platyhelminthes; class Monogenea; order Mazocraeidea; family Diplozoidae; genus Eudiplozoon; species Eudiplozoon nipponicum. The sequence continues at coordinate 70,687 of JAQBSW010000823.1, read as the reverse complement.
GATAGCCGCCGACTTCGATGAGTTGTCAACGTCGCATAATTCTGATGTAATAAAGTGAAACCGAAGTTAAGGTTAGAAATAAAGATCAATAGAAACTAGAGAAGATTTAGTAGATCGAACAGTCTTGCCAACTCTTGACTCTATAATAAAACACTAAATTCCGCTGTTTCTAGAATTTTCCCAATAAAAATGTTTGATTAGTGTCCGACTACAGACTGGCGACAAAAGAAAACACAGCATCGGTAGTTTCTTGTTCTAGAGTCGAATTAACACATTGCTCGGTGTATCAACGATATGTATTACGAATTGGGTAACCTGTAACAATTTAATGCCAGTAGAATCAGATAAACATATCCAAATGAGTATGAACAAAAAGTATAACTTCACTGACGCGTACGTTGCGTGCTTACTAGCTAAATATAAACAACAACTCCTAACACAAAATGTATTAGGTTGGGTTATTTGGTAACAATGGATTATGCATAGTCCTATATGAATGCATACATGATAGTTATTCGCAGCAAATAAAATGTAACGTGTAAATAATTTTTATTCAACACCATTATAAGTGATAATTAAGTAAGGAAATTAATAAAATCAATGTTGCGATCCAGATATAAACAACTGTACCATTGTGTACAGAAATTTGTTAGTGTAAAATAAGCATTTTATAATGTAGAAAACGTACTGGCCAGAATTTGCCGCGGACTGGGCTCGAACCTGGCGTTTCAGATAACATATACGAGAAAAACACTCGTATAAGTTATAGCCAACAAAGCTAACGCCGGACTAAAATACAACCCAACGACATCAGAGTAACAATATATTAAGCCTTACTGATTTATAAATAGAAAATCCACCCAATACACTCAATCACAAGTCAAGACTTCATTAACCCAAAAACAGTGGTAGAACTGCTGAAAAGAAATATAAATGAAGCTCAAAATCAGACCGGAACTTATCATTTAATTAAAAAGAAACCTAAGAGAATTGTAACTAAATAAATATAACTATACAGTAAGGAATTCATTAAAGACATCGAACTAGCCATTTAGCTAGTGCACGAAACGAAGAATTGACCATTGATAAAATTAGCCTCAAAGGATAATCTTTCCGTGTGTTTTTTGTAATCCGTACATTGTTGGTGTAGATGATCCAACTGGCTTGAGTTTCTGTGCAGCGGCATCATCAATTAAATCGGCATCTGTCAAGATGTTAATTTCATTTATTATTTTGCGTTCCACTTTGTCTATTTCATCTGATTTATATAATGATAGTAACAACCATCTAATAACCGATAAAATAAGTCCTATTTATAGGTGAGCTGAACACTTCAAAGATTAATTTTCATGGGCACTTTCATCAGTCCCGATCCGCGAAAGTAGGCATGTTTCATTGTCGAACTTTAATCTTAAATGGCCAACAGCAATAGATGATTTGCTTCCGAGCTTATTTAAGAATGGTGGCGATATGATTTAGAGAACATTGAACAACCTTTTTCGTACAATATGGAAGTAGAAAACTGTGCCACTTGCTTAGAATAATTGGAACATTGTTCCAAAAAAGGCAAGCGAGATTCGTGTGATGACCATCGACATCAAATATTATTTACCAATATACATGCCAAAATTGTCGATCAACTTACGTAGGTCGATAGACCAGAAGGTTAATTACTCGAAGGAGAGAACATTGTAACTTAAACGCCTGTTTTAAATCAAATGGTGAATACACATCTGCGATTGCGCAAAACATCGTCGAAACATCGCACTATGTTCGCGAGACGTAGCATTCAAAATAATTACTACATGCAATATCAAAAGGGAGCTAGCCACATACGAAGCCTTATGGATGAAAAAATTGCAGCCGGATTTATGCGAGCAGAAGAAGCATGTTTAGGCATGTAGCTTGAACTGGATGTGACGCACGCAATTGATTGGTTTCCGTTTTTTCATACTCTCTACGTTTACATATTTCTATCTTGTTTTGCCATCATATTTATATATAAAGATATGTTCATTAGTAGATACTTAAGAAGATAATGAGAAAGTAACGTTTGTTGTATATTATAAAATTTGTTTTTTTTGCACATGGGAAGAATACAATGAATTTATTAACTCTCAATCCATCAAAGTCCATCCCCTCCTCAACTTGGTACGACGGTGTCAACCATGTCTCGATGGCCGATCGTACATGGGCTAACGGGGTTATGGCGGTGGTGTCACTAGGGCGTGGTGGATTTCCGACCGGCAATCGGATCTCCTATAAAATACCACATGAGCCCGACGACGGCACCATGACTCGGCGTGTTCCCCGCCACAAAAGGGTTCAACAGCCACAGGATTACATGGACTCCTGGACAGTACCCGTACTTACGAATGGCGAATGAACTCTCAACAGCCACCGGCAACCATGCAACTTACTGCTGCCTTGCAGACTGCGCTTGGATGTGCAAAGGCTAGAGGTGCGTCCTTGATCAAAAAGCCGAGTGGTGAGGGGACACCACTTGTACCAAATTCCCAAGAAACTCCATGAAATGTCATGGAGCTGGCCAATCCTCCAAAAGGAGTCAGCCGCAGTAATATATATATATATATATGGAATCACATCAGCCGGTAAATCAGCCCTACTTAATAATAATAACTGTACTATATAAAGCGAACATGGATGGCATATTGGTAGTTTACGAACTTTGAGCAAGTAGGTTGCAAAGGTGAAACATAAAAAGACAATCGTATCACTGAGACTAAATCCAGTTTAAGAATAATTTTTAGTTCAGACTTTATAGTTTATTAAAGCATAAATTTAGTATAAATAAGATCCGTAAAACATATTTATTTCACAAGAAAATAAATAGACTGCAATATCATATACATAAAACTGAGTCCTGACAAACTAAGGTGAATAAAATTAATCAAGTAAATACGTTATGCAACAACGAACAGGAAACAGAAGACGCGTGTGAAGAGACACACAAATATTAGCGCACGTAATTCGTCCGTTTAGATTTAATTTGTGTACAAGCTTTTCGTTTATTTAACTTCAAATTAATAATGTTGCAGCAGAGCTCCTCTTTGATTCTTCATCTGAAAAACACGGCGGAAAATGATCCTAATAATTTGTTTCGTTATCTCGGAAACGTTCTTCCTTTTGGCAGCCATGTTTAGTTTAAAATGGTTTTGGATTCGCTTCGTTCGAAACAGATCAGACCATCCAACAAAGCACAAAGAGCTTTTATATACGTTCAGCAGGCGTTTAGAGGTATAAAATAACATCAGTTTTGTATTAGGCACCAGAGTAATATATTGCTTATTTTAATTCAAGAAGTGAATATTTCAAATAGTTCGTCTCCTTTAAACGGTAAACCAACATATATCGTCCTTTGGTTGGATAATTGATACTCGTTTTAAACCCACTCAGTGATTCCTCCACAAGATAATGCTTTTAATTGCTGTGCGAGTTGACAGCTAGGATTTTGTTGACATATTGAATTAGGCGGGTTCAAGTATGGAAATCACAATTACACAACTTTTTTTAGTGCAAACAAAATTATGTAAATTACATTTGAAGATAAAAATCAGAATATGACTAAAGAATTAGAAAGGCCAAAGTTTTCGACAGAGTTGCGCAGACAATCAATAAGGGGAAGACTGCACATGTCATGATTCTAGGAAGCAAAAGTTGAATGAACTGCACAATTTAGTTTTTAACTCATTTTCGAAAATAAAGATGGGAAACGAAATGACAGAAAATGGAGTTTAAAACACGAACTGCTTCCTGTTATGACAATGTTAAGGCAAAAAGATCTTGATAAAATAATAATACTAATAATAATAACGAACATTAAATAGTATTTACAAAAGGGAGACAGGCAAGAGAACGCAAATTAAATTTCAACATAAATGACTTAAAATACAACAAAATTAAAGTTTTTTAAACAACAATGTTAATTTAACTAGTTAACGACGATAACTTTGATCTGTAAAATAGATTCATGATCGGCAATGACAGCAAACAAAGAGATTGACCAATAATACAAAAAGTTACAGATACGCAAATAGTTTAGCAAAAGTTATTTTGCAGAATCCAACATTGTACAAAAAATTGCATTATTATATCCTATCTCCCAGATAAACGACTACACCCTTTTACAGAACTATACCAATAAATAACGTCAATTTTGTTTGGTAGACAAAAGCGCAAATACACGACCATTTCGGAACCTAATGTGGCCATAACCATGTTGGTGCCGACGACGGTGATACACAGTGCTGACATACCTTTGATCAGAGCCGTTTGTCACTTCTCACCACTCAACTTCAACTTTCCGGTGGCCCAAAGGCTCTAACAACCGACCGAAGAATTCTGACTTACTAACAATATACTAATTTTTGTATAGACCTGACTGAGAAAAGTAAGTCAATCGGATTCGCGTTAAATATTTAACTAAGTATTGTTATCAGTTCAAATTTGATTTAGTGGAGTTTCATAAATTGTAAGCATGCTGCAAATATATATATCTGCAATGTCATTGTTTACTAATCAACCCCATTAAATGTTGAATTTTTTCTCTGCTTTAACCAAGAAATAGCAGATTTTTCCTTCTTATATTCTACAAAATAACTTCCACATTTGAAAATCGAATATTAAACAAATTTTTTTAATGGTATTTGTGTATTTTGACCACAAAAGATAAAATTTGTTAATCGAAATTCTTACTTAAAATGGTCTGTATCAGTTATATGTATACAATAAAATTATGTACTTTACTGGATTCGGGTGGAGTTGTTTTTAGCTTATTGAGTTATTTTATCATTAAATGTGAGTAGCTTAATTACAAAAATGTTCACTTGAATTTTTAGATAGTCATATAAATAAGGAATATTCAATAATTTTGTACTTTACTAAATAATAATAATAATAATTTTGCATTTACAACAACAATAAAATCATACTTATCAACACCAACATCATTATCATCATCAACAACATTTTCACCATTATCATAGACGATATGAAAACAGCACGTTAATACATATGCTTCAATACGACATAGTTTTGAAATCTTTCTCTAATTAGGTACGGGCTATAAAAGGAAACTAGGTCACCAATCTCTAGTGTTGATAAATGACTCAGATTGAGGTTACCGAATAACTTCTGCTTGGAACGTTGGCTTCTTTGTTGTCAAAGATCAATATCTTCTTCAGCCGTTGAATCTTGCTCTCCTCCCTCATATGGAGAATATTGCAAAAATGATGTTCGTAACTGCATAGAAATTCTGCAGCCGACATTTACAGTCAAGAACAATGTATGCGAGACTACTATAGGTGAGAGTCGCATATTTAATTTTGTTTTTTATATGTATGCATCGTACTATGACGATGATTATGGAATCTCGAAATGCGTCAGTACGTATGACTGATGTCAGTCTTACAGTTGTTCGACAACTGGTTAAATACAATGGGGTTGGTGTTTACTTCAAGCTTGCACACGTGATTTAAAGAATTATTGCCACCACCTGCGCAATCATTGATAGTTTATTTCTACGAACAATTTCATTAAATATTACATTTTGTAATATGAGTTAAAGATAATAATAAATAAGTAAACTAAATAATAAATAAAATAATATTAAAGTTAGCGAAACTATAAATGATAGTGACAACCATCCAAAAACCGATAAAATAAGTCGTCTTGATAAGTAGGCTGAACACTTCAAAGATCAATTTTCTTGGGTACCTGTGTCAGTTTCGATTCCCGAAAGTATGCCTGCATCTACAGTGTGGATAATCAATCTCGAAAGACCATCAGAGTTAGAAATATGGGACGCAATCCTATCTCTTAAATGTCGCAAACCCGCAGACCCCGATGCTTGATTCCGGGATTATTTAAGGATGGTCGCGATATAATTTCGGGAACATTGACTGATATTTTCGTTTTATATGCAATGAGTCGATCATCATTCCGATCTTAAAAAAAGGCAATGATAATTCATGTGCTATCCATCGTGGTATGAGCTTGATTCCAGTGGTGTCTAGGTTATTTGTATCGATTATCCTACGTTGTCTTTACTTTTCACATGAATCACGCACTAGAGAAGAACAGGCCGGATTCCGCTCAGGGCGAGATTTTATACATAATATTTTTACATTAAGGCAAGTTCCTAAACAGCGAAATTTTTATAGCCGTCCAATAATAGCCATTTTTCTAGACTTCAAGGGTATATTTGATTCGGTGAATCGCAATGTTTGATTCGATATTCTGCCGAAAAGTCCACAAAATATGTTAATATTATACGCGTTCTCTATACAAACACTCCCGGTCACGTTAAGATCAACACCGAATTAACACAAATTTACAACCAGCAGTAGTGTTTGTCAAGACTGTCCACTCTCGCAATTTTTGTTTTTGTAATCGATGCTATTATGGACAACTCTTCCACACATTCAGGATGCTGGCGAGATGCTGCTCAGGCCACCTTTATCAGATTAGCAAACGTTATTCCGTCTCTCCATATGAAATTCGCACCTTTTAAATGTAAGATACTTTTACAGGATCACCCACCACTCACTCCAAATCTGCGACTGCAGAGTGAAGGTCTATACCTTGGGAGCTCTATCAATATCTCAGAAAATGTGTCTGGCGAGGTGGGTATGAGAATCTCGAAAGTCAGCGTAGCTTCCTCGAACATTCAACATTTATCGAAAAACGCGAGTATTTCATTCTGCTTTAAAGGTCGTAATGACGAAGCATATGTACGCGCAGTTTTCTTATACGCTAGTGATACTTGGCCACTTAGAGTTAATGATTTAAGACGCTTAGTGGCATTCGACCATCGTTGTTTGAAAGGCATAGCATATGTTAGTTATGAACAAAGAATAAACAATTTTGATATCCGTCGACATATTTTTGGATCTACCAACAAGTGTTCCTAGTTGTAAAAATACCAAAAGGCTCCATAAACTTCGTTGGCTCGGTAACGTTTTGCGTATTTTCTCTATTTGATTACCAAATAGAGCTCTGTTCTCTAGTCCAGCGTCAGATTGGCATAATAAACAAGGTGAGCAGAATTTAACATGGCGGCAACAGTTAAAGTTACATCCAAAATGGGTAGTACAGGACCCACATGTCTGTCAGGATGGGGTCCACGTGCGCATCATAGTTCTTGGATAGATTCTGCGCGATATGTCATGGAACCGAGATCAGTGGCGATCTTGTTGCAGATTTATAGTAGATTCATCTTTGTAACATTTTCGAAGTAGGGCAGAGTTAGCTGCAAGTTTAGTTTACCTCACTTTTTTGAGTTATCTAGATAAATACCCCCATAGTAACTAAGTACTTTCTCTCATAGATCTCATTAATTATTTGTTTGCCAAAATTATTATTTTTGTCGTTATTTATAAAATTTTTGTTGAGTATTTGTTTCGTTTCTTATTATATGGCAGTGAAACATTAGTTAGTATTATTTTTCATAGTTGAGCATACCATTGTTGAAATAATAGCAAAGAAACTCGAATATGGCAAATATGTGTCCAACAGAGTGAGCCAAGAATGCACAAAACAGACCTTAACAACAAAAGAATAACAAGACAGTCAATCAATACTTCACATTTTCAACATAACTGCGGAATATCTGATTCACATTTTAGATCGCAGAAAAGATACATCAAATTTCACAAGGAAAGATGAAATATGCTAAAAAATAAAATTAAGAACACACCACAAATAGTAGAATAGACTATTTAACTAACCAGGACGGATTATGTGATATAAAGTTTATAGGTAGTTCTGACAGATAGTTCGTTTTATGTGGTCTGGAAAGCAACATGCGAAATTGAAATAAAATAAGATGCACGAATTTAAAAAATTATAATTAGAGAAATATTTAAACTATAAATGAAATGAGATATTTCTAAAGTACTTACGCATACCTGATGTTTCATTTTGCCGTTGCCTCTTGTGTCTACCAGATGGTGGTATTGGGCCAGGTTCAACCTCATCTTTCTGTACGTGCAAAGGACTTATTGCTGTTCTCTTGCGACTTGAAACTTTCGTTTTAATTGACTTGACTGTTCTGTTGTCAACTGTTAAAATCTCATTTACAGAAGCGCTAACTGTGTTCACTTTGCGACTGACACGAGTTTTGCGCTGTTTTGGGAGTGCTTGAGTTAAAATAAAACTAATTTCAACGACAATATTCAAGTACACAAAACCTGTAAAACATGTTAGAATGAATTGTATCTCGCCTATTAATGACAAGTCAGAAATTTCTGACCTTTCATTCCTTTTCAACATAGCGATCGGAAAAACTTTCTTACTGAGATAAGCAGAATGAAATAATAAACAATTTACAGTTTGCCGAATTGTCATTATAAAGCTTTAATGTTGATAAGTGAAAAATTCCACAGTTCGGTTTTCTCATTCTTATCACAAAACATACATATAAGTTTGCTTCAAAACGACAAAATCCAATCTAGAATTCATCAACGGCAAATATTAATGGCAAAAAACACTTCCATTTGCATGCACGAAAAACCAGTCTCCAACACAGTAAGCTCATAAATAGCCTGCGATCACAAGGCCAAAACATCAAAGCACCATTATTATACACAAAGGCTGCTATATTCTAGTTAATGCTTCTTTTTCTTCCTATTTCGACACTCAGTTTCGAAAGACGTTTTAAAAAGTCCGCTTACCATAACAGATGTAGACAAGTACGTTTCCAGGTTCGAGCTCTGTCTGCAGCAAATTCTGGACAGTACGCGATGAGTTCCAATAAGGACGAAAAATGGTCTACTGGATGAATTTCCTTTCCTACACTATAAAATGCTTAGATTATACTGACAAATGTATGAACATAATGGGTCAGGTGTTTATATCAACAGCGCAACATTGATGTAAAAGTAAATACACATTGAAATCGGCCGACATGTCAAGACAAGTACTATATATATATATGTGTGTGTGTGTGTTTGTTGCGGTTTTTAATAAATGTGGCGAAAGCTTGAAAAAAAGAAATAGAAATTGTGAAGTGGACATTTCCAGTCAAGTGCAATTTATGCGAGAGGTGAGAGCCGCTTGTATAATTTCAACTTTCCATACAAATATATATATATATATATATATATATATATATATATATATATATATATATATATACATATATATGTATATATATATATATGCCCATATTTCCGTGCAGTTTGATGTACTTCTATTACAATAAATGGGAACATGGTTACACTCCCATATATGAGATTCCAGAAATTGCATCGAATTTGATACTCCTATTATGTATTCAACAGCACAAGTTCCTCCTTTTCGTTGGGAAGTTTTTAAGTCAGCGAAAGAAAATATTTTAAGATAAGTCGTATAATGTAATTTGATGCTACTGATTTTAATTTGCAGTTTAGACTGGAGTAAGTTAATACCATGGCCCTACCATCATCCATCTTTTTTTTAGGTTTAACGTACATAATTTTGTGATTACATTTACATATGATATTCATAATTGTTGCTTCTATTAACTTAAGAGGGTATAAGTTAGCACCGAATAATTCTCGTAGTCTACTTAAGTTATTGTCTTCATGATTGACGTCTGATAGTCGCTGTCCTCAATTGTCAATTAGTTATAGACGCCGATTTGATTCTCATTCGGGTAGATGGATTATAAGGAATATACACAACTATCATTCCTATAAACATCTTGAATTTTAGATAATCTATTATTAATTTGAAGTCCACGGACGGTAATTCAGCCAATGACTCCTTTTAAATCGTAAACTGAATTTAGTTAAACTGGTTAGCTAATTTTAATAATTTGAACGAAATACATGTCATGGAAGCACCATGCATACTATCTGGGCTTAAGTGGTATCCAATCTAAAAGGTTTATCCATGTAATGCGTGATGTTTGCCTATGGAAGCTACAACGGCTGCCCATTGGTACTTTACTAATTCGCCTTTAAAATTCCATTCTGAATGTAACCAATGTTGAAGTCATGTACATATTCATCATTTTAATAATATATCTAATCGACATTTTACGTCCTCCTAACCAGTTTTGATAACTCTAAATCACAATTGAAACAGATTTATTTCAGAATTAAACGAACCTTGATATAAACACCTGACCCATTATGTACATAAGTTATAAACTAAGCATTGTATAATGTAGAAAAAGCAATTCAACCAGTGAACCGGTCTTGTCCTTATTGAAATTTTTTCACGTACTGTCCAGAATTTGCTGCGGACGGATTTGAACCTGGGAATATCTGCTTTAGACTCTGGTGCTCTAGCCACTGAGCCATCCTGCCGCACGCCACAAAATTTTCAGTTATATACTAACTAATATTTCTTGAATGTATGGTGTAGGGAAGTAGAACAAATCGAGTTATTTTTAATTTCTAACAAGCTTACATGTCCATGTTTCTGGGTCGTAGAATATGAAAACACCCATATTTCTTAGACGAATTCGTATCGATAACTATAATCCAGATGAAAGTGATAGGTTGTCAAGCTAGCATGTGGTAGCTATGCACATGAATATAGCACATACAATATGTATACAAATTTTGTCTCGTCCTAAAGCTGAATTGGCGGTAACGAAGTCGTGTAAAGGCCTAGTTTACCTCATTTCTTCGTGTTATCTAGGTAAATATACTACTATTAACTAGATCTTCCAGTAATAAAACACTCATTTAAAAAATGTTTTCTAGATAATTATTGATCCTACTGGTTTTGTAATTTTCCTTGTTTTTTCAAATTTCATTTTTTCCCATTGTTATATGACAGCGAAGCATCAGTTTCTAACCACTTTTGCAATGCTGTCCGTGATGTTGATAATATACTAGTAATCATCAACTATAATACTTTCGGCGTTTTCTCGTTGATCACCCAGTAATATGTCGATTGAATATATTATGGAGATGGCCTCTAATTATTTTATATTTAATAAGGCCTTTTATAGACAAATTAGGAGGGTTCCAATGGGACATTCACTATCGGCTCAGATAGCGAACATCGTGCATTTCATAAAAAACACATACAGATAGGATACCACTATTCTTAAACGAAATATTTGCCGTTTGAAATCATGAAGAATAAAACGATAAATTTATCAAACTTAGCTAACCAGGACCGCTCGGACAGGAAAAAACATAAAGCTATCAATGATGTGTGTGGTGGTGTGGACTATGCCACAGAGGTAAGGAGGTAGCATTGTCAATCGCCTTACTCATCCCATTCCTGGAGTTAGAGCAATTATCGCAGAAATTTGTGGCCAAAACCAACAAAACCAATCGAAGCAATATAATTTTCATGATATAAATAGAGAAACCTCTTTAGTACAGAGTAAGTTCAAGACAAAATTTAAAAAAATCTGACTAGGGACCGCCAGCCATCATTGCGGATTATTTTATAGATACACAATCGGTGTCAATTGCGAAAACCAATGGAATAGCACAAGTTGTCTTACCGCAGATGAAGAAATAAATAAAAGTTCACAGAAAAATCATGGCTACTCTCATTTGCATACCTGATACATTATCTTGTACCGGACTACTGCCTAAATTGTTTGATATAGAAGAAGACTCGAAAGTGCTTGGTGTAATTGCCATGCTTGCTCCACTTGTAAATGGGCCAGTCATACCGGCTGCGGCTATATGACCGATCATAGGTACCGCTCTAGAGTTACTATGTGTCATCGTTGTTTCCACTCGGAGCCCACTCAAATGCCCGTTGAGTCGTATGGGACTATCACTGGCATTGGTATCTGATTTGACAACAGATGCTGAATTTTTACGAGTAGGACGACTAGGTCGCCGAGCCGACTTTGCTACTGATCTCGATAAAGGCTGCTCAATTACTGTATGCGAAGATGACTTAGTTGATTCCGTGAATAGACCTACTGTTTTCTGTAACAACGAAAATTCGTAAGATAAAAGTGATATTACACATGAGAGCATATATTATCTTCACACATACAGTATAAACATCACATTTTATCATTTTTTCTGGCACACTAAAACATTAAAGCTGCAGAAATTATCCAAATAGAATGATACAATCTGTTTGAAATACGAAACATTAAATAATACGAAACCGAATGTGGCATAAATACATACAAACTAATAACATACGAGCATCCAAAAATACGTACATACATAAACAAATTCAATTGCAAATATACATAAATACAAACATACATACATACATACATACATATATACAAACATACATACATACATACACATATACATACATGCATGCTTATATACGTGCGCACATACATATATACACATACATACATACACACACATACATACATACATAAATACATAAACATATACATACACGCATGCTTATATACGTGCGCACATACATATATACACCTACATACATACAAATATATATCTAGATATATTTATTCATACATACATAAATACATAAATACTTGCATACATTCCCGGATACATACATACATACATACATATATAAATACTCACACAAGGAAATGCATACATGCGATTACCATCATTTGTCCAAGCTGTAAATTGGTACAATTCGAGTTTAACTGGTTTATTACATGATCTTGAGAAAATTTCTTTGACATGTGTGCGAAGCTAATAACGCGTAGATAAGGATGGTACACACATTTCTGTAATACTCGTAGAATCCTGCGTTCTAGTTTTCGATACGCAAAACATCAATTTCAACTTTACCCAGCGTACGTGCTAGAGCCTCATGTTACCCAATTCTTTTAATTTTCGCAGATTAAATGTACAGATTTTAAAACATAACCTACCTTTAATAAATGTTGACTTACTTGAATTATTTTTGATATTTTGCAATCAAAACTTTGTTTAAGTGATGTGAACATCCCCCATATTCATAGTTATATGGTGTTAAGTTCGGAGAATTACGATATTGGCAATTGTGCAAAAGATGCATCGCGCCTAGTAACGTATTGTTTCAAATAGGACTAGAAGGATAAACCAAAGTCAGCATAAACGAAAGGTATAATCTCATGTACACATACGTTTTAAGCTTAATTATCGTACGCGACGGCCGATTTATTAGGATCCACTATAATTAGTATTGTTCATTGATATATGTTGGTTGTAAAAGAACACTGTGTTGCACATTCCTAGTGGGGATAGTCTGTATTCCTAGTTTTCCTTGTTTTAGATAGTTCGCAAACCAAGGCCGACGAACACTATCTTCCCAGAGGCCAGCGGCCAAAATTTCACTCATCAGCCCAAACTTGTCCTTTGCGACAGTAACGCTTTAATATTTAATACTAAATATTAATGCACAGTTAAATCAAACTCGAGGCCTTACATGATGATGGCAGTATCCCATTAGACTGAACATTAACGGGCTTACTAACAAGTATTAACCGTTCGTCAGGTGGGAAATTTCTATGGCTAGGGACCACGTACAGGAGATGGCATCGTTCAATTGTCCAAAATTTTTTACCAAATATGAAGTGGGTTTTTAGCGTAGTGCCGTAAGTTGCCAGTACGTACGAAACGCATGTCCATATTAGATAATGGATCTTGTTCATACTTACATTAGAATATCATTCTGGTTCTATTTGAATAAGTTTACAACTAAGTTCGCAACAAATAATAGAAATTACATGTAGAAGACGGCCATTTTTGTATAATGAGTACTAGGAGTGGACGGTCTGATTCGGCAATTAAACATCAGCTTTTAAGTGCTAAGTTGTTGCAATATAGTCTACCTTTCTAATGACCTGCCCTAATATATAGGCGACTGTGATAACAGATTACATCAAATTTTGAGAACATCTAAATCTTCGTTCAGCGTCAATATGCAGAATTCTGATTTACACTAAAAAAGTAACAATTAATTTCATAAAAGGAAAAATGAAAACTGTATCTATGTTTATCACACACGTATATAGTGTCCATTACGAAAGAAAATGTTATGTTTGTATGGCATAACAGAGCACATAATAGTATGCTCTAATTGCTTAAACCAACTGCAATAATTTATAATTTAAAGAAAGACGAAACGTGCAGATATGATTATTATTATTATAAACACTATTGCTATAAAACGTCGTCCAGAACCACGTACACAAAATAAATTTGTGCTTGCATTGATACAAAAAATACGCTTCTTAATATGCAAAGCGCTAAGAAGCAACAGAACAGGCAAAAATTCAATACCTCTGGGCGTTTGTCCTCAGACATGGTGAATTCGGCTCTAACTTGAACTGCAGAATTATCATTTACAGATAAAGAACCTCGGTTACTGTCGTGAGATGTATTGGCTATGATACCAAATTGTCTGTTTGTCTGCTGCTGCTGTTCACTCGGCATGATGCTACCTGGACCACTAGAGTGACGAGTTTTCTTGCAACTGTTAGTTTATGCAAAAAATAGCACAATACGCAAAAAGAAACCAAACATTAAGTAGATGAAGGCAAATTTATTTGAGAATATTTTTGGTAATATCTTGACAAGAAAATTTCGCATGAGTTCCACTACACTAAACCTAAATTACACGTTGAATGAGCCAAATTCTCCAAATGAATGGATGAAATTTTGTTTAGATTGCATTATGCATTCAACATGTGCGGATGGTTTTAATTTTTTAATTGATGAGTTATTAAATAAATACATCAAAACACACACACACACACACACACACACATATATATATATATATATATATATATATATATATATATATATATATATAACATTTTATGACAAGATTTTGATTAAATACGGGTTGTCAATGAAAACTAAGAGTTGAATAAGGTAGCAAAGGAAGTTCATCAAGTGGCCCGGTTTCATCTTTATTGGGAACTCATGAAGTATTTTTCAGAATTTTCTGCGACCCTGGCTCTAACCGAGGCACTAAACCATTGCGCCACCTCTTCCAAAAACAATATTCAATTTCAAGTTAAATATCAGCTAATGCTTTGGTCAGCTTTTTTGCAGATGAAGGCTGTGACATCTCTTTCAACACAATGTTCAAATCAGCCATTCCCAACATGTCATTTTGTAGCAGACATTGCGTCGCCTCGAGAAGTGATATAGAATATATAATTAGTTCAATATTCATCGCTTTTATTTAGACAGAAATATTTTTTAACACTAATGTCTGGTATCTTAACGAGCGAAATAATAAATTTTAACTAGGAGTTTTTTGAGAGATTACAAGTTCGGTATCATTAGACTACCGTCGTAAAGCCCATCCCCTCCTCAACGTGGTACGACGGTGTCAACCATGTCTCGATGGCCGATCGTACATGGGCTAACGGGGCTATAGCGGTGGTGTCACCAGGGCGTGGTGGATTTCCGACCGGCAATCGGATCTCCTATAAAATACCACATGAGCCCGACGACGGCACCATGACTCGACGTGTGTTCCCCGCAAAAAGGGTTCAACAGCCACAGGATTACATGGACTCCTGGACAGTACCCCGTACTTCCGAATGGCGAATGAGCTCTCAACAGCCACCGGCAACCATGCACATTACTGCTGCCTTACAGACTGCGCTTGGATGTGCAAAGGCTAGAGGTGCGTCCTCGATCAAAAAGCCGAGTGGTGAGGGGACACCACTTGTACAAAATTCCCAAGAAACTCCATGAAATGTGGAGCCGGCTTATCCTCCAAAAGGAGTCAGCCGCAGTAAAGTAAAGTAAAGTATCATTAGACTGGGAGAACGGCATGTTAATTCTTCATATGTAATACTTCACTTGTGCTGAATTTAGAAGTTTTTTCAACAGAAGCAAACCTAACATTAGGAAAGGACGGCACATATCTAATTATCTTTCAGTTTAGTCAGTGAAATATAATGATGATTATAATGATGATGACGATGAAGACTAACAAAAACAATGAATGACATATGAGATATCATAAAAGCTACGAATATAAGTTTTCAGTAGCTTAAGTATAAATAGTTGGTTGGGACAAAATAATATAGTCAATCGTGACTAACGAGGATGAAGCCGCATCAAGTATATAGGGCATAGAATCCCAGATATGCGGCTTTTACACCTAGTTGTCACACATTCATTACATGTGGCTGTAAATATCGGTTGCAAAGTTGTCATGAAGTCACACATATAAACGTTCTGCAGCTTTCGTCACATGTAAATAAGTTATACAATAGAAAAATCATTGCTTGCGCGGATAACAATTCTTTAGACCACATTAGCAACCTTGAGATAAGAAACGATTCCACTTATTTAATCAGTCGCTAGAATAGCAAAACTACCGACAACCGTAATTACTGACACAATTTGAACTTCTGTGGTCATCAACATAGCACGACGATAAACTGTCTTACAAAGATCCAAACGCAATGCACGTATAAGATTGGAATCCTGTTTAGCAATTTTGCCGTAGTGCTCAGAAGATGGCCAAAGTAGGCCCAACTGCGTCACTGCGTGCGGCATCGCGAATAATAATATCCGAGAACGAGATGTCCAGTACACCACTTCTGGGGTTCTAGCCATTCACCTAAGTTTCCTCGATAGTCTGGAAAAAAGGATAAATGGTATTCTCAAATAGTAACGAAACCATCCCTAGCAGCGCTTAATAACAAGGTTCAATGGCAAGAGTTCATCTTAAAGCGACAGAATAGAACTGGTAGGCCAATAAATTTTACTCCTAAAATTCAACTGGAAATTAGCTTAACCAGAACGTTGGAATACAACGATTTATAAAGTAGCCAAGGCACTTACAGCTATGGACGATCATCTGCAATGTCTCCATAACATAAAGGAAGAAAGCCATTATATTTGAAATAGAAAAGCGATTCCAGAGTAGTTTGCATAAGTTGCCATAAATAACTGATAGTAGGCAAATGCGACGTGGAATCTAGGCAGAATTCTGCTATTCTAGTTTTATCAAGGATCATATGTAGACGAATCCACTTATTTCCGCTAAGGCGCCGTTCAACCAGATCTTAGGTTCAATATCGAAATTTGCAATAACAAATATATAAAACGTATTTAATCTCAGAAAGTACGGAATGGATACGTGTAGAGTGAAAAATGACTATCTTTTCTGCTAACAAAATGGCATAATCGGTGTATTTGATATCAGCTAAACGGCCAAAAACACAAATCTCCATTTCAGGGGATGTTGCAGTGACCTCAGCAAAGATTGCATCGGTAGTACAATCGGAAAGGTAAAAGAAAATGTATACGCTTGTCGAATGCTGGAGCTGCAGAAAGACATTTACCTGTGCAAACACACGTCCACGACTCACTGTAAATAACTTTAAGTAATCGAACAGTTTTGGCATGACACAAAATCGGAAGCTGCTGAGTAGTCTAGTAAAGCAACGATAGTGAGCCATTGGTATCAGTGACAAAATATAGAATACGAAAGAGCGTACGGATTTAGTGTACGTATCGAATTTCTGATCTTAAAGTTGTCTGGGTGGGCCTAAATTGCTTCTCTCACTCTACAGTTACCCTGCTGATGTTAATAGCACTGATCAATTCCGATGCAGTACACAGAAAACCCATACCACAATAATCGGCAGGAACGTAAATGTTTAATGGACTACGCAACAGAATTCGTCTCTAAATATAGAACAGATACCTCCATAAAGATTTAAGAAAAAACTAGTGTGGATAGTTATAAATCTTTATTCTGACATTGAAAATTCAGAAAGCGGGCCGTAGATCACTTACCAAGATGTACGTGGTCGAAACTTGTTATTCACCTCAGGCATTATCTGCTCACATTCCGCCACTACATGTTACTGTGCAGTGACACCATACTTGAACCTTCACAAGAAATGGCTGTATCCCAGTAGTACCAGCTAATCTTATGCAACCATTTCTGTTATGACTGGCTATGACTAACCGGTCATCAGGCTGAAAGCTTCTGACTGCAGATCAAAAGAATTTCAAATTTTTTGTCGTATGTAACAAATGTACCAGTTTATAACTGGATTTGATCCTTCCTATGTGATTCTACATAGTAGAACTCACATAACTCTAACTACGTGCTACCTTTGTGTTACGTTGCTTACAGCCAAATTTTATTTTCACTTCATTGCGTTTCAAGTTCAGTTTGTGAATCTAGGCATCATAAGTTCTATTACTTCTAGTGATTTTAATTAATTCCCAACATTTGAGTAACCTATTCTTTTACCTCTTACCATCATCGAAATTTCCAGTTTACACATATGGGGACAGATGCGAATAATATTTTGGGAGTATATATATATATATAAACATGTATCCTTTCCGAGCGCATATCTTTCCAATTTACCTACATTTCTGATCAATTTTATAATTAAGAATAACAAGTCATTAAGTATTTTTATTTCTAAGACAAATTTAACTCCACTTATCTGATTCGCTAAAAGCAGGAATTTCTCAAGCTCTTCATAATAATTCTGTGTAAAAATGTCATCCAGATATCGTACAAACAATGTTGTAATAAAATGTAATAAAATTTTAACATTCGTAATTATAAGACAGCTTCGTTGAACATTGCGTTAACATTAGGTATTGCAGAAATTTTGCTATTATAACTTGACTGATCTGTAAAAACTATTTTGTGGGATAACATAAAGAAATCAAAGGAAATGTTGAAACATTTTTATCTCAAAATTTGGTCCATTTTGTTCATTCTCGAGAGTAACTAGTACTGTTTATTAATTCAATCAATTTTTAGATCTTGATTTAAACACCTTTTTCATTATGTGCATGCATTTGTCAGTATAAACTAAGCCTTTTATAATGTAGAAACTGAAATTCATCCAGTAGATCGGTTTCTTTCTTATTGGGAACTCATCACGTATTGTCAAGATTTCGAACCTGGGCATGTATGCTTTGACATCTTGACGGTACATGATGAGTTCCTAATCAGAACGAAACTGATCTACTAGATGAATTGCAGCTTCTACATTATAAAATGCTTAGTTGATACTGAAAAATGTACATAATGGGACAGGTGTTTATATCAAGATAGCAGCCTTGAATTAAGTAATTTTTATCACCGCCCGCGCAACAAATGTTAATTTAATTATATAACTATTACATTTTTGAAATCCATTGAAGTTCTCATCTTGTACTTTTGTTGAAGCATTTCTATTATCCTAATCGATTCAGTAGGCATCTAGTTCTTATGACAATGCACATCACCATCACCATCATAATCATAATAATAATAATCATCATCATCATGCAGACACAATTATAACATCCTTCATTAACTAAGGCTCCTGTGCCAGATAATCATGAAATATTTGTCAATAATAATATTAATAAAGCCAAAACTAATAATTTCAAGCAAAAATGGTTAAAGTAGAGAGATTTATGAAGGGTAGGATTTAGTTCAGGTACGTACCTAGGTAGCACACAAACAAGACAACATATTTCTATGTTATTCAATGTACGTGCTACAACCTCTTTTTGCGCAATTTGCTAAAATGTTCGCAAATTAAATGCGCTGACGTGAAAACCTAATCTAGGTTTACTGAATGGTAGTTTAATTGAACAATTCTCCAAATTTTGCACTTCGAAATTTGGCTCAGCAAATTTATCAACACCCACCATATTCATAGCCTCTGCAAGAGCATTTTAGTTTACTAAAGAGGAAAGTGAAATAGAAGAGGCAGAATCGGAAATGAAGATGTCTGCAGGAGCCTGATTTCGCTTATCTATCTTGCAAAATAGAGCGGACAAGACGACCAAGTTTATCCTGCACGCCGGCCAATGCACAGCTGGATACGAGTTTTAAGGCCATGATTAAACCATTCGAGTTGGTTACAACTAAGATTTACGGTTGAAGAATTCACGATTCTTTGTGATTGGTTTGATTTGACAAAACAATTTGTCTTTGTCGGCATATTGCAAACTGAGGAAGTTTCCCAACATGCATCAAATTTATTTGTTTAAATTCTTGTTTCCCACGTTTCGGGCCTACTGGCTAATTATCAATAGGAGCGGTCAATACGTCATAATCCCATTTTATATTAAATCAATGTGTAAAAATACACACCAAATGGTGATTTTGGCTATTATTGTGAAATAACAACCTTAACAATCAGATAAATTGCATTTGAAATTTTCAAGAAAAGAGCCTAACAGTACAGTAGCCTAGCTTAGGAGCTGTTAAGAATATACAGAAATAAGCAAATTCATATTGAAGAGTATGAAATAAAATTTAAAAACCTTTTCACAGTCGAAATCCCTTCCTCTCTATCGATGCAATTGTAGGTAGAATGCAGGTTAGAAATATTCCTTGTAGTTGTCATATGAAGTTGATCCAATAAATCAATGCTGTGCGCAGTATTCGCAGTGGTGACGGCTGTAACCGTAGACGATGACTTTCGAAAGAACTCGTCCTCACCAAGAAACATAGCTTCTTCATCGAAGACAGCTGGCGAGATGGGTGGTGCTGTACTGGGGAAACCACCTTTGCTTGGTGCAACACCACTTGAACCAAACGCTCTATTTAATTGACAAGCAGCCATATCTTCAACTGTTTTCAGCCTTGTTGGAGTTCCAATGTTTCCAAGAACTCCAGCCGACTCGCAACTAACAAACCTGTCAACAGCAGTTTGTCTTATTGATGAACTTGTAGGAGTTTTAGCTGCGACCGACAATGCTGTTGGAACAAAAGCATTATGGGCACCAAAAGCACCCAGCAGACCTGGTGGAGTGCACTGCGAGCTTATTTTGTTAAGATGAGGACTAGGCGTTGTTACTACGCGAAGAGGACGACTGATTGAATAAAACAGATAAATTACAAATCCAATTCCGTTAATCTTACGCTCGACAAAATAAGAAAAATGTGGAATTAGGTTCAAAATAAATGTATTACGATAAAAAATATAACCATCAAATCATGCGCGTATTAAACCATGAATCTTACAAAATACAAATAATGCAATTCGTACTGAAAAGTTTGTTACAGTCATACTGCGGTGTCATGATTGAGTTTCTGGTGATAACAAATCAAATGGCCTGCGTTTTCAACAACTTCATACAATTTGGCTAACGCTAGTCTATGCAAATGACGAACTTGCTCTTGTTAACAGAAGTAAATACAAATACCTATGAACGTGCCTCAAAGCCAGATGCTCCGAGTAGATGGTGCCGGTGAATTTTTGAATACAGACTAATAGAAGGAAAACTGAATATAAAGATTCCACCAACTGCTAGGCAAATAAAACAGGCAATATGAGAAAATCTCGCGAAAATACCATCATCATGTGGTTTTTCTGATCACACTTGGCTGTTTTAAGGCTAAGGATGCAACTTCGAACAAAAATTCGAGTGATACTGTTGACACCGCTCGCATAGTATTGCAAAGCCACCATTTTATTGCTAAGGTAAAAGATTTATTATCACCAACATAATCAATATCAACAAGGATACTATGAGTGCAGCAATGAAGACTGGACTCTACCGTTGGTGGAATCGTGTGTGCCTTGATGACTTGAATATATAAAACGCATTTCAGCGCTGCTAGTTTCTCATACGCGGCATGCCGATGATGAGAGGTAAGATTGATACAGTCTAAATCGTCGTCAACGAATGGGCCACCTAGTGGTTATTTTAAGTCCACGCAAAACTATGAATCTCATGTTATGCGGTAGTGAACCAGTTGTTTAATTTTGATGTATTGATGTTTTGTAGTAGCATATAATGAAGAAACTATTAATAATTAAATAACACGTCCGAGTTTATCTACCAAAACTTTGTATGTGTAGTATAACGAGTAATTAAAATGTGGTTTTCTGAGCAACATAACGTGATCTTAAGTTAAGTGCAACAACACAATTTATAAAAAAGCTTTAAAATGAAGACATAACAAACATTTAATATTAATAATAAAAAAATAGAATCAGCGGAAACATTCGCAAATTGTATGACAGAATCGTACGATTAATGGAATTTCTTTATTTGAGTAAGTATTTTCATCCATAAGAAAACCATTGAAATTTGTAAATCGAAATGCATGCATAAAAATATATCTAGATCAGATGCACAGTGAGTTCCAGCGGCAAAATTAACCATCCCTTCCACTGGACCTCGTTTTCTGTTAGATACCTACATATTATCTCTTATTTTATGCGTCTTGATTAGTGAGAGTATGGTGCCGCATAAGAACATGAATAAAAGTGTTCGGCCACGAGATTGCCCATGCAGTTCTAGCGATCTAACTGAGTTGCCTTGGCATCTTGGCAAACAGGACGTGCAAGTGAGCTTCCCAAACAGTGTCCCATCCGGAACGATAGACGTTTAATAATGTAGTTCGATAGGAATGATAATTTAAAGAGACAAGCCTAAAAGAAGTCGCCTTTTAAATATTGTTCGTGATAATTACTGCCTAAATTTCAGCTGAAAATATCATAAACCAAGCCATCAATTAACGAAACCAATATATGTGCTGTCAGCCCTAGTTGTCAATTTTCGAAGTCTCACCGGCGTAAAAAAGAACCGATAGTATAGTTGACTGGACGACCCTAGATTTAGTGCTTAATTAAATAGACAGGTTATTCAAGAGTTAAATACTGTTTGTTGCAAAGAGCTAATATATATGCAAGTAGGTATAAGGTGTTGCCAACCTAGTAACAAATTATTTCAGTTGTGACCAGAAGGATAAACCAAAGGCAGCATGTTCGGAAAGTATAATCTCATGCACATTCGTTTCGTGCTTACTGGCGACTCATCAGTAGGATCCGGTATTACGCCCATTAACCACTACATATTTGGTCGAAGAATGTGGAATAATAGGAAGTTACAATCTCCTAGACGAATGTGTAAACCTGCGATAGTGAAGCTAACATCATATAAAGTCTACGACAATGCGACTTCAATGCTAACTCACTATATAATATATATACCGAGTCTGAAAAGGATACTAACACTATGGCTATTGTGTTAGTAACCGATACCAACATTATTGTACCGAAAAGGTACATGGTACTAACATTATGGTTTCCGAGTCGGTACATGATACCAACCTGATGGATATCAATTTATGCTAAAGTTCACCGAAATTGAGAATAACAACAATTTCTGAACACCTGTTTCTCCAGTAAATCCATACACTATGGTCTTGATCGATATTAATTATCACATTACACGGTAATCATGACATTATTCAATTCAATATATTACAGTTAAATAATGTGTGTTACGAAGAATTAATATATATGCAAGTATGTATTAGGTGTTGCGAACCTAGTAACAAATTAGTTCAGTTGTGACCAGAAGGATAAACCAAGGCAGCATGTTCGGAAAGTATAACCTCAGGCACATTCGTCTCCTGCTTACTTTAGCATAATTTGATATCCATCAGGTTGGTATCATGTACCGACTCGGAAACCATAGTGTTAATACCATGTACCTTTTCGGTACAATAATGTTGGTATCGGTTACTAACACAATAGCCATAGTGTTAGTATCCTTTACAGACTCGGTATATATAATATATAGTGTGAGTTAGCATTGAAGTCGTATTGTCGTTGACTTTAGATTATGTTAGCTTCACTATTACAGGTTTACACATTCGTCTAGGAGATTGTACCATCCTATTATTCCACATTCTTCTACCAAATATATAGTGGTTAAAGGGCGTAATACCGGCTCCTACTGATGAGTCGCCAGTAAGCACGAAACGAATGTGCATGAGATTATACTTTCCGAACGTGCTGCCTTTGATTCAAGAGTTGTTTGCATAATAATTAGTGCAGCTAGACAGCGCCTACTGTCGTACTAGTATTAAAACAATAGCCATAATCCAAGCATGGGTTTAAAACCTTCAAGAATCAGCACCATTAGCATTTTAAAGAGGAATTCTAAAATTCTCAGCATGAATTTAACCTTCAAAAAAAGAGATAATTTTGAGTTTGCCAATCAGAATTAGCAACTTCATAAATTGTATTAAAGAAGTCGTATAAACGGACATTGTTTTGTTATATTCCCCTATAAATTCTAATAAAGCTAGTTCCGCACTTCGACCTGACTTTAGAATTGGTAGTGGCTAAATAGGATGAGCTGCAGAGAATCCCGCAACAAATAAATCTCCAGTATGAATTTCAGACTGTAAACACGAATCGGATAATCTATGGTGAAATAAGTAGTGGTTCAACTATTGTTGAACACAACACACTTTTAAAAAGGCAGCTCGAGCAAGGCTAACACATTTAGAGATTTCGGCACAAGCCAGTGATCCAGGCAAAATGAATTCGTTGACAACGGGCAGAAATGGTAAAACCTTGTAAAACGCCGCAGCAAATCGAGTTAAACATAAAAGAGGCCCATAATAGTTTGAATAAAGAACGATGTGTCATTATGGCAGGATTTAAGTTGTCGAACAATTTTGGCTTGAACGCCATGATAATTCGGTGACCATAAAATTTGCGCAAAACAGAAAACGACGGTAATGAGCACCTGATATCAGTTGTGTAACCTGGAAAC
This sequence comes from Eudiplozoon nipponicum, assembly GCA_029291075.1. Classification (NCBI taxonomy): domain Eukaryota; kingdom Metazoa; phylum Platyhelminthes; class Monogenea; order Mazocraeidea; family Diplozoidae; genus Eudiplozoon; species Eudiplozoon nipponicum. The sequence continues at coordinate 46,241 of JAQBSW010000823.1, read as the reverse complement.
GCAGAAAATTGCATGAATTTGGTCCACGCAATCTATTCCCGTCAGAAACATTTTCTGTTCTGATGTAATATTTTCCTTCATTCTGTAGGAGTCCTTATGAGTCCTTATAGCATTAGACAACAATGATTTAATATAGGGCAAGCGGATGCCACGACAGTTGGCAGCGCAAAAATTGCTCCTCGTTAGTAAAACAAATAAGGCTCCATCAACTTTGTTGGTAAGTAAATTCTATTATTCATTATATCGGCTACTTAAGCACACTGCGCAATACTCTCAATACCCGGAAAACACCCACGGTATAAAGAAGAGGGATATTAAATAATGTATAATAAGCACAGGCACTTTGAAAGCCAGCTGAACGAGAACTAGGTATGCGTATATTTTATTTTAAAGATAAAACTGCTATAATGAAAATAGAAAAAGAAAATCGGCAGTGGTTCATAGTAGTTAAGAAAAAATGCTCGCTTCGAAGTTTAATAGAACAATTATATAATGTATATTTACAAGAACCGCATGAAATTAATAGTCTAACCGAAACAGAGATAGCTCACTAATTTTAACAGGCTGTATATAAAAATGTATATTTTCGGACTCACTCAACAGGCGGTTCAGCATTCTGATTCCGATTATTTTTACTATCGGTCGAAAATGGTTTTACTTCATGGGGATTTCGAAGGTCCGTTTGCTCCACTGAATTCGATGCATTTTGATTAAATTTTAATTGACTCGACACAACACCTATTGGTTGTTTGCAAACATCCATTTCAAAGTGGTTTACATCTCTCTCTCTTGATGTCGAACCATAAGTTGTCGAAACCAGCATAGTATTGATAGAACCAGTCGCATTAATAGAGCCACTATTAATGGAGTCAGAACGTTCGGTGAGCGCACTAGACGTCAAGAATTTTGTGGTTGGTGGCCGAGAACTTACCTTTATATGCCGTAAAGCAGTTTGCTGTGTTAGATTACTATTTTCAATATTTTGGATAAATGGTTCGCTCTCCGTAGAATGCTGTTGTTGAATTGTTTCACCAACTCCAGATATAAACTGCCTGTTCAATTCTAATGGAGAGTGAATAACAGCTGCACTTTTCCCAGCATAGTTCGCATTATGCAAACGAAACGGACTTAGCTTATTTTGACAGACAGCTAAAAGAAACAAAATGTAGCAGTAAACTTGAAGGCACAATATATCACTTGTAAATATTGACGAATAATAAAGTTATCTTGATACATCTGGAATGGGAAATCTTAGAGCAGCCAGATTTAATTGTTCGGCTCTTACTTTTTCATATTAATGACTCCTGACGCTCAAACCAAACCGTACGTATGCCTTGACTTAAATATTTACCAACGTGGCAACAAACATAGCCTGTCATATCCAACGTTTCAGCAGCAAACACGAGCACTGACAACACATATTACTTTATAATGGACGGAGAATTCCGGATTAGTTTATACTCTGCAAACGGCAACTGCAGCCTGGCTTAAACACGCGGTATCTCCACAGAAACCTATCCATTCAGTGTCACCAGCCACTTCAGTAACAACTCAGCCAACTCATTAACAAATAGTTGTAATAGCGCCGTTTAACATGATCTTAAATTACAGATCAAAGTTAACTATAATTAACATGTTTGAAGAATAGAGCTCTACAACGTACCGAATGGACAACATTTTAAAACAGAAAATTTGTGTCCAAAGCATGACATTCTAATCTATAACATCAGCAGAAAAGTAGTCATGGAAGTGTTCGAGATACCTTACGAAATTTCCATAACAGCGAAAAGTGCAAATTTATAATAAATAAGAATCATTGACAAGTTTAAGAAACTATTCTGAGCAAAGCTAGTTACCGAATGGATAATAAAAACCAGCCAACTTCTCTACTAAATCTCAAAAATTATTTCACTTGAGTATGTATTGTATGTATTGTTATGCTCGCTGCCATTGCCAGTCATGAATGTATAATTCCAGATCAATGTAATCGTCGCTAATTAGTCAATTTGCCACTGTTCTTCAAGCACATTTAATTTAACGTATTCTAAAAGTAAATTTATATACGGTCGCTAGTCTCTCAGTTGGAGATTGATTTAATTTTCTTTGATATTATTTCATCCAAATATGTTTGGCTTAAAATTGCTAAAACAGAATGCATTTATTGTTATAAATTCCCTTTGTCGTCATTTCCTTTCAGATCTGTATTTGCGAAGGCAGATGACAAATGTAATTCTGAAGTTCTTAGTCCACCTATCACCTCAAGGAACCATGATATGAACGGTCTTCGCCTTATTACATGTCTCAGCAACTTCGTCGAAGACTTTGGCTTTTATAATGCATTATTCTATTTTTATTATTATCTGCAAATTTAGTCTGCCTTGTTCTTTTTTTGTCTTAAAGTAATTGTAATTCTCATACTTGAAACTGCGTAATGCAATAGGCCGAAATAGGCCTAGCTGGCCACACGCACAGTAATTACGAACAGCAATACATAATAATGTGGATGAATCAATGAGTAAGTTCAAAAAGTACTTTTCAAGGATATTTCAACAATGTGCTTGAAGTTAACATACACGCGTCAATTACTTAAACACTCACATTTATGTAATATTCGCTCTAAATTGAAATTAAACCATAAGTTAAGAAAAAAAATTTCCTAGCCTGAGAAAAAAAATCGAGTTGGACTTAACCAATCCCAAAACCTAGTAAAACTCCCGTCAGTTACACATACTAGCACGTTTCAACATTGCATGGTCATCAACACAGCAGGCCTGCCAACAGACTAACGAGGATCAATTCGCAATGCATAAAGAAGGAAAGCCAAATTAGACATGCGACTCAAAAATCTAGTAGCCTTGCATACATAGTGCTTAATTGAAAAAGCAGATTGCCAAATAACGCGGGTGGTAAAAAAACTTTTCCAATAAATTTTGAGAGCTTTACAGAAACTTCAATCCCATTCTACTTAATTAGTCGCACAACGACCTACGCAATGTAAAATATTTTAATTTCATAGTATATATTAATGAAACGAAAGCTGCAAAAGTGTCTTATTCGTAACTTCATCGCAGCATATTAATCAACATTTCCAATCAAGTACTAGATAGGCGAGGCCACTGAAGATGTGAGCCGCATGTAGGATTTTGCTTTCCTTCTATATGCATTGCAAGTAGATCCTCGTTAGTTAGTTTAAAATATTGTTCAAAAGATTACCATGAAGTTCGAAACGCGTCGGTGCGTATGACTGTTGGTAGTTTGCTATCTTGTGGGACTGGTTAAATACAATGGGATAGGAGTTTATTTCAAGCTCCAAACTTTATTTAAAAGTAAATTGTTCTCAATATACCTACAATCATTGATTGGTTCACGCGATAACTTGGTTGTTATTAATTCTTCATTGAAAACTGGAAAATTCTGTCACAGGCTAAATCCGGTGAATTACACAGCCAGCTACAGGAAATTAAACTACTCTATAGATACCAAACTAAGTACGACTCGGCCAAATGATGATAGTGTTAAAAATTGTGGTGCAATAGAATACGCTGATAACTACAATGACAACGCCTGGGATACACTGGATGACGTCTCTCCGACAGCGTGTACTAGTGTCGACGCAATTACTGTACCAGAAAAAACGACAGCGGTAAATGCTCTGTTATGGCCCAAGGATAACATGAAAGATAATCAGGAATACTCTCGAAATTTTCGAATCTATGAAACGAACGATGTGAACCGCCAGCATAAGTTTGTTACATGTGAAAACAAATTGGAGAAGGTTGTTCTGCCTACAAATATCGCTGATAAACCAACATTTGAGAAGCTTATTACTTAGTCTTCCTCGAAATTTTAATATTATACGGATAGCTACATACCTGTTATGTATTGCGATCTTCTTATAATAAGTGGAAGCAAAGTACCCGTTCTTCAGTGCAACATTGTTTAAAAAAACACATTCATGATTTATATTACCATTTCAATGTGCAAAAATGAAAAGAAATTTTATCAGATACAAGAACCGTTTCTTTCTCATATTCTACAAAAGTAGAAAACAAATGAATATATATGTATACATATACCAACCAATCAATTCGTACAACCATTAATAAAATTTCTTTTTGTATTTTTACACAGAAAAAGTATTGCTCTCATTCAAAATGGACATTTATGATTATTACTAGCCTGTAAATTTGGCGAGAAAGCTTACAACTCTCATTGGAATAAGTTATTCTGATCACTGATTTTATTGATAATCCATTATTGAATCATGATATATAAATTATCTGGAAGCCAATATGGCTAATAATGAATTTCTACGGCTATGGGCATTCATTAGATGTGGAAGGTGTAGCAACGCAGCTAGACAAAACTAATTGCCTTTTTTATCATTGCTAAAGGTAGATTTTTTATCCTTTATTTATTAATTAAGTAGACAGTAAATAAAATATAGGTAATAATTTTAATATGTATTTTAAGCGTCTAAGTAACAACATCGCATGCAAGAACAAAGACAATTTTATTGAAGCAGAATAGTCCAATATAAATGCAATTTTCAGGGTTCACGTAATATTTCGAACAAGAATATGGATCCTGATGTGATTCTCCACACCGTCATCATCACCACAGCAACAATCTTTATTAACTAATGCTTCCCTGCCATATAATCATGAGAAAAATAAATCAATAAAATTAACATTTAAATAATTTTTCTATAATGTTGAAAAAAGAGAATTATATTAATTAAAACAAATCAATTGTTAATGCAGCGGGAAATATGAAGTGGACTATCTAGATCAGATGGAAATACTTACCTAGGTAATACACACAAATGAGGCCACCTAGACCTCTACACACACGCACCATTATTGTCATAAGACAGGACGACAAAATCAATACAGATTCATTGCAGTTCTCACTGCATCACTTTATAAATAAGAGCAAATCTCGGAATTAACTCTACCCAACTACAAAAATTTTTTTAAAAAGAAATCTGCAACAAGAATGCCAGTCAACGAACATTAGATAGCACCACATTTACAGTCGTTAGTATGAATTGTGTTGAAGCCTCCGAAAGAAAGGAACGAATCCGCACCCAGCCAAAACAAGACAAAATCGATGCGTACTTAAGAATTCTCGTTAGAATTACCAACTACTATGTTATTATTTTAACAAAAACATAAGTTTTTGTCTAACTTCGATTAGTTCTTTTACTAAAAAGATGACTCATTAACAAACTTAACATTCAATAATAGTATATAGTCAGACTGTAGGCGAGGTGTTTGGTTGGTTGATTAAACAATTTCGGCTTGCCAATAACTTAAATAAGTACAATTTAAATAAAAAAGAATCAAGTTGATTTTATGAAAACTTAAATCGTTTTGATAAAAAATATCGACAATTAAGGATACAATAATAATCCCTCTTAAAAAAAAGAGAAATTTACCTGACAGTGGTGATCTGGACCCAACTGTTTTACATGGAGATCGGATTAAGGACAATATAGGCGGTTGTTCTAAGACTGATTCTAATCTAAGACAAGAAGGAATTGGTAGTGGCATCGAAGATATTGCGGGTGTTGAAATATTTTCAATTTCAGAGTAGCTAGATGGCAAAAGTTGTGGGGATTTTGAAAACTTATTGGTTGTCACCAGCGGTGGAGAACTAGCTGAAGGAGATAACGTTGACGCATACAATTTTCGGCGTACACGAGAGGGTGGCGACGGAGATGGAGGTTTTGATCTGGCACCAGAACCTGAAAGAGGTCCAGCCAATTTGCTTATTAAATGATGGTTGTCACATTTTGGCTCATGATAATTTTCTGGAACAGGCAAAGAACCGCTTCGTGTCAGCAGACTTCCATGTGCAGAATGCTTAAGTGCTATCGGTGAAATTGAGCGCAAGAATGCGGAGACAGCACTGGAATCATTCGAAACAGTTCGGTTTTGCAGATTTAGCTAAAATGAAATCATGTCATATTTGAAATTTTATCAGAAAAAATAATAATATGACATTGCGAATATCGAGTAATATTACAGTTTTAAGTGAGATACCGATATATTTAACCAAACATAATTTAAAAATAAAATTCGTAAAATAGTTTAGGATAAAAACTACAACTCAACGATATAACCATTGTTTCTTCCGTATCGGACAGCTTACCAGCAAAAATTATATTAAGTTCTCATGAAACTAATGAAAAACGTCAGATTTGTGCATGATTTAGACTAGATAATCGATTGTTCGAGTAACCTGATTGATATTACCAGTTTTTCAAAGCCGAAATTAGTTTTTAAAATTTCTCGTTTAAAGGCAGTTCGTTTACAAAATTGTGGTATCATTTTTATTTTACTCTAGTAATAAAAAACGTTGTAGTTAATCGCTGTGCAATTAGAAACCAATCGGTACAAATCTTTTATCCGTTTCAGACTTTTAATAAACTAAGATGAGTCAAACAATCAAACATTGGTTGCACGGATGGTGATAACAGTTATATAAAGCAAGCTTGAGTATTTAACATGAAAATAAACCTAATTTATCAAACAGCCACACAATATAGTAAAACTGCCGTATGTAGCCGGTACTAACATATTTAGAACTTTCATGGTCATCATCCAAGCACGACAGCATACTGACATTTAGGATCAAACCTCAATAAACATATAGGCACATAATGTCACGGCCTAACGGCCACTGAGCACTAGCTAGTATTAACGGCAAATTTAGTGTGAATAATGCCGGTATTATCTGGATAAAATTAGTCACAAGTAAGTTTTACTGCGCATTTAAAGCAAAAAGTTGGACGACTAATGGCAGAATAAGGGCAAGCGAGTTTGGCGCGGAAAAAGGTTTGAGTTGCCCAAGGAAAATCTGACTACTTGCGCCACAAATAAGATGTTTCGGCTGGATTGTGCTTGTAATACTTGTGTGGCAGAGCATCGAAGAAAATGAAATTTTGGACTAATTATCACCAATCCTCCATATAAATGAGCGGTCTAGTGTTCTTTTTAACGCACATACATAACTATGACTTTAATCAGCATTTGGCATTAAAGCATCAGCTATTAAATGCTGATGTATTGCAGTTCACACTGTCTGTCTATCACAGTAGATGCACACAACCTGTACTTAATAGGAATATAGGCTAAACAAATTATGTGTAGACACGCATATCCCTTCATTGCAATTTTCACCGCAACCATTTAAGTTATTAAATTAATCAATTATGGAACGGGTGGTGATAAATATTTAAATAAATTTTGCGGCCTGTGGATAAACGCCTGTTATTTACCCGACCGACAAACACATAGTGACATTTTACAACCTTTAGTCATAAATATTTTCATCGTCCTATCTAGATATTGGCATTTAAAAATATATTCCAGACATTCGCATAATCACGAAGCAGGAAATGATTAAAGTATACATTCATAAGAAACACAGAATAACCCTAGTAATCTGAAAGACATATTTTCACGTCACAGCAAAAATTATGCTGACCATAGCATTACAGTAACTCCTATTTATTTCAATTATCTAAGACAAGGAAATAATAGTCTACTTAATGGACTTTAGTCAAAATAAGAAACTTCAGAGTGCATAATATATAAACAACATCTTTACTCGTTCCGTTAGCTTGATCAGCCAATTAATTGAAATAAGTATGTACTTAGCCGAAAGCATTCATTGGACTTGTAGAAAATAAAAATTCATGCACGTTTAACCAACATTACAAAAAATTTAATAATTATTTTTCATTGATAAAAAAGCAGTCGTTTCATCATTTAGTAACATAAAATGTAATGATCCGTTAAGAATGAAGGGTAAATTTCATGTTTTTATCCAATACAGACTCATGACCTTTCTTATGAACGAAGTAAATAAAAAATATCTTGGTTATATAATCGGCATGCTCGTTTGGAAATAATAAGTATATATTGTTTAAAAAGAGATCTACGTCTCACTTAAACAGGGGGTTTAATTAAAGTCTACGCGAATAAGATATAACCAACTTGTTCTTCACACTAGACCCAGTTTGTCGCTAAATTGTTACAATTTTCGCTTATACAACTGCCTGTAGTTAGCAAGGATACCCTGCGCAGTTAATATATTATCGAGATCGAGAGTGATAGTTATGCAACGATATTTCTGGTTTACCACGTCAGCGATTCTAGACATACAATCAAGTTGCTTCGGAAACATGGTGAACAAAGTACTTAATTAGTTTTCGTAGACTACTCGAGCCAACGCAATTGGTGTTTCTAGATGAGATGTTGTTAGAAAATTAAAGAGCCTAATAAAATTGGTAATTTCGTAAATTTTGTACTTAGTTACGTTTAGAGGTCACTGACAAAAAGAAATCCGGGCTACTATAATGATATACGAAGCTTTCTGAGCAGAGGTGGCTAGTCGGTTATTTTAACTATCGGAGGTCAAGCTTATTTGTGCACGAGGCATATGTAATTAGGCTTGAATTATCGCAGCGAATTGAACGTACCAGCAGCTTTCTAAGACAATGTTGTAATTAAAAAAAACTGTTAAGCTTGTACATTTTAATTTCGATAAGCTTTCAGATAATCAGGTGAAAGTAACATTAAGAAAACCGAGGAAGAGCCTTGATTTACAAAGATATCCATGTTAGTTTAGCTGTATCATCAAAACTTCAGAAGCACAGAGCAGAGCAAAAAATATCCTCAATTTCAAGACTAATTTTTCTGCGCAAACTATAAGACGAGTGATTATAGAATTGCCCGTTTAACTTAAAATTATGGCTGCAGCAAGGACAATAATACTGGAGATTCAAAAAAAGATTACTTCGCAGTGAACATGGGATTCAAACAGGCAAACTGGTTGACGAATGGAAACAGGGCGTAATTCAACACAATACTCAGCTTGAGCAAAAAATGACCGCTACCGTTATCTGTGAGGCACTTGATATTAGAACACGACGGATGAAAATTTATTACAGACAAAAAATAGTTCCTCAGAATTTAACAAACTAATGCTTCACAGCCCCATATCATTTATAGTTAAGCATAAGCTGTAAAAAGAATAACAAATCGCTCACTCGAAGATGAATACTGAGTTTAGGTTTTCTAAATGATCTGCCTATCTGAGCTTACGAACATCATCGGTCTGGTATATCTAAATTTGAAACATCAGTACCAAAGTTACCTCCGGTAACCTAACTTGTTCTTATTTTATTACGATCCATTTAGCATCAAACATCAACTGCGTAGCAAATTTAATTCTATACTTCACATTATTTAGAATGACTGCTTCATGCTAACGATGCTAATACAACAAGTAATAGCTGGCTGGTCGTCAGGCCGGGTAAATCTAACGCTATAAATCGCCTTTTAACTACCAGCAACTGTGTTCGTCCAGGCTTGTAACCTTCCCACTTTTTTAAAATTTTGTAATCGATGCTAAAATGAACAGCACTCTTCCACACGTTCAGGATGCAGGTGTCGAAGATCTCCCGGTCAATAATTTATTCGATTTTGACTACTCAGACGACAACGTAATAATCGAGATTCTGCTCATGTCACATTGAGTGGATTAGCAGACGTTCCGTTTTTCGGTATAAAATTCGCACCCTCTAAATGAAATATATTTGTACAGGATCGCTCACCACTCACTTCAAATCTGCGAATGCAGAGTAAAGGTCTAGACATAGTTGACAGGTTTACATACCTTGAGAGCTCTATCTATAGCTTAGGCAATATGTCTGAACAGGTGAGCATGAGAAGTGCGAAAGCAAGAACAGCTTTCTCGAACCTTCGCCATTTATGGAGAAACACGAGAATTTCACTCTGCCGTAAAGGTCGTACTTACAATGTAATGTATGCACTGTTGTATTATACCTAAGTGAGACTTAGCCTTTTTAAGTTGACGATTTTAGACGCTTTCAGACATTCGACCATCGTTGTTTGAGAAGCATAAAACACGTTGGTTGCCAAAAACGAATTACCAACTTTGACGTCCATAGACGTATTTGTGGATCTGCAAACAAGTGCTTTTCGTTAGAAATACAAGGCTCCATCAACTTCGTTGGCTCGGTCACGTTTGGCGTATGCCCTCAATTCGGTTTCCCAGTAAAGCTTTGTTCTCTTATCCAGCGCCAGATTGGCGTAAGAAACAAGGTGAGCAGATATTGACATGGCAGAAACAGTTGAAATTTTGTTTGTGTTAATGACGTGATACAGTGAAACCCATAAGGAATCTGTATTGCTGATTTTCCTTGCGTTAAAGCTGACTTGGCCATAATGGTTCTGCGTAGAGGCTTAGGTTAGTTTATCTAGTTAAATTAATCAATAGTAACTAGGTAATCTCACTTTCTCGTAAATCTCACAATAACTTGTCGTTATTTAACATTTTTTTGTTTTTGTGTTTTGCTTCTTATGGTTATATGGCAGTGAAACATTAGTTACTATTGTTTTTATATAGCTGTGTACGGTGACGATGATTATGGGTAAAGCCCAGTCAATAACTAATCCTCTTTGACCGCAAACTTTAAGTACTACTTATTGAAATATTTGGAATAATCAGGTAGACAGTGGATGCAAACACCTTGTGTTAGACCAAAAGAAAAAGGTTATTAATCTATTCCCTGTTTTGCAACATAGTTCTTTTAATAAATTATCATTTCTGATTGCAAATAGTAAGGACTACTTTTCACATTCGTGTTAATAAATTATACGCTGGAGATCATAGCCAGTAGACTAAACTTCTATCCAACCTGTTAATATGACAATCTAGTGACGACCAATAATCAGGCCGTTACTGGTTCTGCCTTCCGGGAAAAATAGAATAATAGCGGAAATGATAAAATAAATTTTTTTTCAAAAACTATCTAAGTTATCATGAGTTTAACTGTGAAATTTATCTTCTAAGGCGAGGATTTCAGCTAAAGTCCTGATTGTGGGTGATATGAATGCTCAAATTTAAAGTCAAGAAAAACATAATCCAATTTGAGTGACAGGTACATTTTAAGCTCCACGTTCAACGATATAGATGGAATACTCATTAATAAATATGCAGGACATACATTATAATTGAGTAGCAGATACTTTTAGCGTATTGTAAGACGTTCCGCCACATTATATATCAGCTAGCTACAGATGACGCTGTTCCATCCAGGACGTTCATTTATTGCGCGACGCATGAAACTTTGGATTAGGCAATTATTTGATTCAGGTTGTCGCCCACATTTTTCAGAAAGCTAATTAAGAAGGCTTAAATAAACATTAACAAACTCAAGGAGTCTTAGTCTACAAAATATGGATTACCAAAAAATTGAAATTAGATTAACATTTATAAAACTTCTACCAGTCTGCGGACGAGGATACAATGCGCAATAGACCACATACATACTTACGTATGCAGCATTGTAGATTCTTGTAGAATTAATTAGTAGGTCCTCGATAAATCCTAAAGCTAAGCCCCAAAGTTCCGCGAGTTGGTCTTGTATAATTTATTTCGGTTGACCAGAAATCAACCTAAGCACAATCTACAAGCTGATCTGGAACGATTTATGCGATACTTAAATAGAAAATGTATAATGATCTTTATTTAAAAATGAACAGCATACAATAGAACATACCTTGCCAGGTGATACAAATGCCACTGCTGGAGTGACATCCCACTGTTGCACCTTCGAGTTAGATTGATTACAAGAAGATACAGGATACTGCTTGGATTGATGTTTTGCAGGTGACAATAGAATTACTGGCGATACATACGACGGCAACTGATGTGTCTGGTTGTAGGTCTGGAAGTTTTGGTAGTTCTGTGCACAAGGGCCACCGACGCGTTGCTTTCCTGCCGGACTGGAGATTGAACTAGCGCCCTGACTAACAGGCATGCCTGGTTTTAGTGGAGATAACACAAACACAGGCGCGGCCTGAGTCAATTGAACATTTCGTCTACCAAAAAGTCGACGTTCTTCAACCTCGTTTTCAAACATTTCAGATCGTGCGAAGCTTCCGCTTGCAGGTTGTGCTGACTTACTCGGCGAAAACACATAAACAGAGCCTTCGAAACCAGTTGTAGTACAGCTGTCCGGCACCAATGCATTGCTAGTTTTATCCGAGCTTCTGAGCAGTACACAATCTTTGGCGGAAGAAACCAAAATTGCTGGTGTCAAAGATATATTGTCATCCTCCATAACTGATGAGATGCGAGAATATAACTGGCCAGCATCAGTACATTTCGTTGAACTGACATATTAAAAGAGCAATTGAAGAAGACCAAAACGCAATGAGACGAAACAAGATAATTATAAAAAAAACAACGGTCATACTGTTAAAATCGCTTGAGTGATTTTCAAGGAATTTGAGAATAAATAAAAGTTATTACGTATAATCTGGTATAGATGAAAGCCACAAGGATTTAAAATAACATTAAAGACATCAGATATATTATATTAGCATATATATATATATATATATATATATATATATATAACCGAAAACTGTTTTTTGCGACAGGGTGAAACAGTCATTAAACTCAGATTCCGAAACAGAAATACTAGTTCGAGCCCTGTCCACAGAAAATCTGTACAGTACGTGATGTATTCCCAAGTAACATTAAACAGGTCTGCTGGATGAGTACCTTTCTATATAATACATTGTGGTTTATACCGACAAATTTATATGCATAATAGCATAGGTGTATATCTAGTCTAACCAGTTACGTAAACAATTTACCAATTTGTATTCAAAATAATGTACCAGATGAAGGGTGTTGTAATTTTTATCTTCCGCTAAGCCTAACATTTTAGTTTTTATTGAAAAACACCTGGAACTACGCCTGATTTATTTAAAGAATGTGTTCAGCGATTGTGGAGACGTTCTCACCTTTATCACCTGTTTATTCTTAAATGCGATTAAATTCACTACTTTAGTAATCGGCCCAGTCCGTATATAAAGCACACTGAGTAGATAGTGTATTTATAGAAATAAACAATGTTGGAATGTTCCATTACAGGGAGCGTATCTTTACATTTATGTTTGTATACAGAGCTTTATGATAGCGTATTACTAATTCTGCTTTACAGATTTACGCATAACAGGAATCTGTTGCAAGAAAGACCTGTCTCCTATTATTTTACGTTATTTTCACAACGATATAAATTTTAACACGTAATTGGATAAAACAGAAATTTATAATATTATCAAATTAATTCGAATTGAATGAAAAAAATAATTTAATAAAAACATACGCCAAATATGTGGGTCGTAGACGAGCCCACGACGCCAACTTTCCTTTAGATTGCCTAGAGTTTCATTAACATAAGTGGTTAACATTAATGCTGAATAAGGTAAATAGTTCGCAAAAATTTGACATTTAGTCAAGCTAACTGTGGTGAATTTCCGCAAAGTAATAAATTTGCATTACAAATGTCCTACGATCAGCCTCGGCGGTATCACTCAGCATATTTTCGAGGTTGTTACTCTATCCTGAATACAATTATGTGCGATTTGGAAGGCCACATACAGTTGCTTTTTCATAGATTCTTTCTGAATGCAGTTTAGTTTTTGTATGATACTTTATACACATTTTTTCTTATAATTTATCGTGAGTTACTCAAATCTGACGAAAATTATCAGCCCAGAGTATATGGATTTAATACGCCAACGAACCTCATTGTATCTTCTCCTATTAGCGCGAATAGGTTCGTCATTTGAAGCCTAAGAATTTTTCCGGGGGTAAATGTCAGATGAAAACGCATACCACATGATATTTCAATTCCAGCAACCAAAACCTGACATCATTCCAAAGACTTTACAACCAGATGGGACGCTGACAGGCGATGAATTACTCTATGCTGCAATAAATTAATTTTGATTCCGCGAAAGCAGACCAAACATCGAAATCATCTTCACACAAACCTACACAGCTACTGGCAGCTCGAAAATCTGTCAACAGCTGCAAGGCAATGACGGAAGGTGTCGGTGTTCCTTACCTATAAAAAGCTGGAAACTAGTTCCTTATTTTCAGAAATATCAAAGATTTCAAAGAAAGGATCTCAATTGGACTTGTAAGGTTCAAAATGAGCTTGAACCATGCCACACAGTGCATAAGTTACAACACTGAAGCTTAATAGAAACTGTGAAATTCTTTTGGAAATCAATGCAACGGTCATACTGTTAAAACCGCTTGATTGATTTTCAAGGAATTTGAGAATAAATAAAAGTTATTACGTATAATCTGGTATAGATGAAAGCCACAAGGATTTAATTAACATTAAAGGCATCGAATATAATATATTAGCATATATATATATATATATATAACCGAAAACTGTTTTTTTGCGACAGGGTGGCTCAGTCATTAGAGCTCCAGATTCCGAAGCAGAAATGCCCAAGTTCGAGCCCTGTCCGCAGAAAATCTGTACAGTACGTGATGTATTCCCAGTAACGACGAAACAGGTCTGCTGGATGAATTGCCTTTTCTATATAATACATTTATTAGCTTATACCGACAAATTTATATGCATAATAGCATAGGTGTATATATCTAGATCGCAACCTTGATTTTATTAAACAATTTACCAATTTGTATTCAAATAATGTACGGATGAAGGGTGTTGTAATTTTTATCTTCCGCTAAGCCTAACATTTTAGTTTTTATTGAAAAACACCTGGAACTACGCCTGATTTATTTAAAGAATGTGTTCAGCGATTGTGGAGACGTTCTCACCTTTATCACCTGTTTATTCTTAAATGCGATTAAATTCACTACTTTAGTAATCGGCCCAGTCCGTATATAAAGCACACTGAGTAGATAGTGTATTTATAGAAATAAACAATGTTGGAATGTTCCAATACAGGGAGCGTATCTTTACATTTATGTTTAGCAGGTATTTTTTTACATGAAATAAAATCAGCTTTGTATTAGGCACCTGAATATTCACTGCTTTTTAAAATTCTTCGAGACAATATTTCGGATTGCGCGTCCACTTAAAAGGTATAAAGACATATATAATCTTTTTTGGAAGTTATACTTCATTGAAGTTTATTGACACGGTTAATGTTAATAAATATGCGGCTCTGACGTTAAGAGATTCTTAATATGTTTAGTCCGAAAGAAAGGCTAACCAAAATATATGGTTTATATATGAATTAAAATTGGGCGAGGTGTGAGGGAGGTGTCGCGCAATGAATTGTGTCCAAGACTACTTAGAAAATGTACTACGGCTTAAGGCTCGTCTGCAGCCAGTTATGGACAGTTTTTTTAAAAATCGAAGGATGAAACCAATCGACATGATGTAATGTTTAGTTTATACTGCAACATTTGTATAATAAAAATCTTCCCAGTAGACTGCAATTCAAAATATATATATATATATATATATATATATATATATATATATATATATATATATATATATACATATATATACATATAATATATATATATATATATATATATATATATATATATAGTTCTAGTCGCGTTAAGGTCTACGAATTAACGCATAACATTACAACCAGCAGTGGTGTTCTTCAAGGTTGTCCACTTTCCACCTTTTTAATTTTTTTAATCGATGCTATTATGAAAAACAACTCTCACACATATAGCACGCTTGAGTTGAAGTTCGCCCGGGCGATAAACTAGTCGATCTTGACTATGCGGTCGATAACGTACTATTATTTGACGATCGGGATGCTGCCCAGGCTACATTGAATAGATTTAGAGACGTTGTTTCGTCTTTCGGTATGAAATTTGCACCCTCTTAATGTAAAATTCTGTTACAGGATCACCCACCACTCACTCCGACGTGGCGAATATTTCACTTTTGCCTTAATGTTCGTGTTAACAATGAATCTGTACGCGCAGTCTTACTATACGCTAGTGAAACTTGGCCTCTTAGAATTGATGATTTGAGACGCTTACAGGCAGTCGATCATCGTTATTTGAGAAGTATAGCACATGCTGGTTACCGACAACGAATAACTAACATTGACATCCGTAGACGTATTTTTTGATCCGACAATAATAGCTGGTCGTTAGAAAACCAAATAAGGCTCCATCAACTTTGTTGGCTCAGTCACGTTTTGCGTGTGCCCTCAATTCGATTGCCCAGTAGAGCTCTGTTCTCTCATCCAACACCAGATTGTTGTAAGAGGCAAGGTGGGCAGAATTTGGCATTGCAGAAACAGATGAAGTCACTTTCATCCAAATTGGGTAGTATGGGACCCACTTTTATTATAATCAAGGTTGCGGTCTTGATATAAACACCTGACCCATTAATTACTTACATGTCAGTATAAACTAAGAATTGTATAGTGTAGAAAAGGCAATTCATCCAGTAGACCGGTTTCGTCCTTATTGGGAACTCATCAAGTACTGGCCAGGATAGCTCAGTGGTTAGAGCACCAGATTCCGAAGCAGACGTGCCCAGGTTCGTATCCTGTCCGCGGCAAATTCTGGCCAGTACTTGATGAGTTCCCAATAGGGACGAAACCGGTCTACTGGATGAATTGCCTTTTCTACACTATACAATTCTTAGTTTATGCTGACATATGTAAGTAATTAATGGGTCAGGTGTTTATATCAAGACCGCAACCTTGATTATAATAATTGTTATCACCACCCGCGCAACCAATGTTCGTTTAATTATGGGACCCACTTGTCTGCCAGGATGGGGTCCTCATGCACATCATATTTCTTGGTTAGAAACTCTTAACGAAATGGCATCGAATCGAGCTCAGTGGCGATCTTGTTGCAGATGGCTAGTAGAATCATCTTCGTAACTTTCTTTTCTTAGTAGGGCAAAGATAGCTGCGAGGTTTGCCTTGCCCGAATGCAAACTTGGCCATAATGGTGTTGCGGAGAGGTTTAGTTTGTCTCATTTCTGTGAGTTATCCTGATAGATTTACTCAAAGTAGCTAGGTATTTCTTCTCTCTGTGCCTATCTCTCTCTCTCTCTCGTAAATCTCTATTAAGTTGTCTAAAATATTATTTCTGTGTTCATTTATATACTTTTCTCACTCCCTATGGTTATATGGCAGTGAAACATTAGTCACTTTTGACTTTGTATGGCTGGACATGATATATATAAATATATATTTATATATTGCCAGTTTATGCCTAACGTTGAACAATTTAGTAAAGGCAGTTCCAGTTTTTACCTTATTTGGAACTCATCAAGTATTTGCTCGAACTGTCGTTATTTGAATCTTTAGTACGAACCCACTCTAGCAGATGAATTTTATCAGTTCTATTATTAGTTTTGTTTTTATAGACAATATAAATACGTCTTTTTGTGTGTAACGTTACCCAATCGCTTAACCAATCAATAGACCCTAATGATAGTAAGCCGAGTGCAAGTGGATGTTACATAAATTCACCAACATCAGGTTGATCTACAGATATGGCATTGTTGCATAGCCGTATCTCATGTCTTACAGGAATAACAAGATTTTATAGACACATGTACATTTCCTTTACTTCTCGCAAAACGAATAACGTTGATTTTCATTAAATCATCGAGCGCAATGTTGTATTGCGAAATATAGAAAATATTCCATAAAAATAGCCATTTAGTAAAATTTTTCACCATCATCATCATCATCATCATCATGCAAAGCCATAAAAAAGCCAAAATTGTGTTATGTTTCACTGCCATATAACCATAACAAGCGAAAAATATAAATAACTACGAAAATAAAAATTTTGACACAAATTATTCGTGGGATTTACGAAAGAGAGAGAGTACATAGTTACAATGAGTATATTTATCAAGATAATTCACAGAATTGAGGCAAAATAAACCTCTACACAATACAATAATGACAAAGTCAGCAATACAGTTTCCTTGCGGTTTTTACAGTATCACATCATAAACAAACCAAACCTCGCAGCTATCCTTGCCGTACTAAGAAAAGAAAGTATAGAAGATGATAATACTAGACATCTGCAACAAGATCGCCACTGAGATAAATTCGATGCTATATCACAGATGGTTTCGAACACCACTGTAGATTGTAGAGTTGTGCGTTAGATCGTTGTAGACCTTAACGTGACCATTTTTTGAGTGCGAAAACAAATTTGGTGGGCACACAACTTTTCGATAAAATATGGAAGAAAACATTGCGATCCACCGAATCAAATGCACCTTTGAAGTCTAGAAAGACGGCTAGTGTGGGACGGTGATATAAATGTCGCCATTCAAGGATTATCCTTAACGTAAAAATATTATCTATACAACCATGTTCTGAGCGGAATCCGACCTGTTCTTCTCTAGTGGGTGATTCACGATAAGCGTAAAGACGTACGATAATCGAAGCAAATTACCTATAAACGACTTGAGTCAAGCTTTTACCACGATAGTTATCACAGAAATTTCAATTCGTTTTTTGAAGATTGGAATGATGATCTACCCATTACAATCAAGTGGTACGGCTTACACATTCCACATAGTGCGAAAAAGTTTAGCCAACGCTCCCGAAATTTTATCCCCACCATTCATAAATAATCTCGGAAGAAAACCATCAGGGCCTACGGCTTTGCGACGTTAAAAAAACAGGATTGCATCCCGTACTTCTAACTCTGGTGGTTCTTCGAGATTAATATTCCACTGTTGATGGAGGCTTCCTTTCGGGATTTGGAATTGACGCGGGTGGCGAAGAAAATTGATCTTTGAAGTGTTCCGCCAACCTATCAGGCCAACTTATTTTATCGGTTATAAAATCGTTACTATCATTTGTAGTTTCACTAACTTTTAATTTTCTCGGACCTGTTGGGTGATTAAGTTAAAGAAACAGCGAACGCTTCTTCTATTTCTTCAGCCTTTATGGTCAAAAAGGATTCGAGATCGACTTTTAAACTGTACTTAAGTTGGTGTCTAATATTGCGACGAGTAATATTATGAGCCTAGTCTGGTGGAATTTGGCGCTTTGTTTCAAGTATCCACATAGATTTTATAGAGCCAATGATACTTTCTAATGTCACATACAATATCACCTACATTGTGCATAGTGTAACTTGTCCTGGACAATAGTAGATTCGGATTTTCGCCAACAAGTACAGTTAATTTTGACTTTAGACAATATTCATATTTTTGTTGGAAGGACGGTTGTTTGAGTTTGTTTACATCTATTTCGGGTTTATTCTTACTTGATTTCGCGGAAAATTTTAGTGAAAATCTACAACGGATAAGTGTATGATACGAGTCGACGTGTTCCAAAAACAACGAAAACCCAAACCACGCCATGTACAACTAATTGCTACAGGATCTATCCTGAGTCCACCGTTGTCCGGTAGCTGGAGGACGCCATGAAGCGCAACTTCTAACACTACGTCTGAAGTTTGCAGTACTTAAAAATAATCTGTTCCGCGCAGCTATCCAAAAGCCGTTCATCATTATCATTGCGCATGAGGTTAAAGTATATCTTCCATCTAAATGAAATTCTGCGTTATTTAAGCGCCCAAATTAAGCATTCATGTCACCTATAACCAAAACTATATCTTATTAAGGAGCTTAATTCTGAGTAAAATTCGTCTTTGCTTTCGTCTGTGCTGCAATCGGTAGAAGCAAATGCAAATAAAACAAAAAGAAAACGTTGATTACGGATATTTGAATAAACTTTAGTAGAGGTATTTAAATGTTTCGTACACAATCGACGTTTTAAAAGGATCAATTCAATTAAGCAAGCTTCAGATCGTGCGCTAAGGACAATACAAACGACCCATTTACCAACTTGGGAAAACTCCGCTGAATCGGGTGTTGAAGCCAATATCGCGTAAATAGGGATGGTTCAAACATTTCGGTAATGCACGTAGGATCCTGTATTCGGGTTTCAGATAGGAAACACACGTCGATTTCTAATTTATCCAACGTACCTGCGAGAGCTTTTTGTAGTCCACGTTGTTTTAATGTTCGCACATTAAATGCGCCTATATTAAAACGTAATAAAGGTCTAATGATTGATAGTATACTTAAACTATTTTAGAAATTTGGCAACCCGATATTAGGTTCAGTGATATGATCAACATCAGCCATATTCAAGAATTTATTAGGTGTTGCAACCTAGTAACAAATTAGTTCAGTTGTGACCAGAAGGATATAACAAAGACAGCATGAACGGAAAGTATAATCTCGTTTCGTGCTTACTGGCGACTCATCAGTAGGAGCCGATATTACGTCCTTTAACCACTATACATTTTGGTGAGGAATGTGTGATAATAGAACGATACAACCATATCATAGTATCTAACCATTTTTATAGTATCTAAAAGAGCGTCATTGTTTGATTGAATAGAGGAAAGTGAAGGAAAGGAGTCAGAGTCGGAGATAGAGTTGCCTGAGTTAGCTCGAATTTGCTTATCCACCCTGGCTACGGATGCTATACTACTCAAACAACGAGGGTTAAATTCCTGTAAGCGTCTAAAATGATCAACTCAAAGAGGCCAAGTTTGACTAGCGTATATTAAAACTGCTCGCACGGATGCATTGTAAACACTACCTTTAAGGTAGAGTGAATTACTCGCGTTTTTACATAAATGGCGAAGGTTCGAGAAATCTCTTGACTATAAGGCTGTATGAATGAAAGAAACTGGCCCGAGAAAATTAGTAATAACTTGAACAATAATTAATTTTAAAAATAAATTCATATCCAAAGGATGTTTCATTTTAATCGCTGAACAGAAAACTACAAATAACAAAAATATTGATCTCCTACAACTCTGCAGCGTCATGATAAGCATTCGAACCCTCTAAATATAAGCTACTACCACAGGAATACCGACCACTCACTTTAACCCCGCCGCTTAAATATAAAGATTTAAAGTACTAACTAGGTTCACATATAATGAAAGCATTATCGATAATTTAACCAATATGAATGAAGTGGAGAATGTCAGAATAATAAAAACTAGAGTAGTTCGTTTAAACCTTCACAATATATGGCATCACTAGAGTCTTACTTATAAAATATCAAGTGTAAAACACATCCGTATGTACAGTTCTTTATGCTAGTGAGACGTGTGTATTTAAAGTCGAAGATCCCAGACGCATATAAACATTCGATCGCTGTTTTCTAAGAAGTACAGAACGTATAGTTTATTAAAAAAACGAACAAGCAACGCTGACATCTATAGATTTTTTTTTGGATTCGAAAATAAGTATTCTTAGCTATAATAATAAATAAGGCTCGATGAATTAGCATGACTCGGTCAAGCTTTACATATATTTACGTAAGATTGCCCAATCGTGCACTACTTTTGCAACCAACGTCAGAATGGCGTAAGAAATAAGAGGATAGACTTTAGAATAACAAAAGAAATCGAGGTCAACTAAAATCAAATAGAATAGTATAAGACCAGACAGTCTATCAGGAAGAGGTCACGTGATTATCATATTTTTCAATTTGAATACGTTCGAGATGTGGCACCAAATTGTGCTCTGTGGCAAACATATTTCAGATATCCCAGTTTCTTTTTAGTAGCAGACGTATCTGTTATGTTTGGTTTTAGTTGCGTAGTGATGAATTGCACGCCACAAGCAAACTGTATTTCCGATGTCGACTTGTCTTAAAATTGATTCGGCCTGTGTGTGTAAAGCTTGGCCGGATCTACCAGCTCCAAAATAATGAATCAATCCTACTTTGCAAGATTCTATTATTATAATATTATTTAGAACAGTACTATGCATTTGCATTTTATCATGGTTTTGAAGCAGTGAAACATATTCAAATGTTGTTGTATTACTGTTTGTGATGCTTCTGGTTTTGCGATCACTAAAAATGATGGCTTACATAAACACATGCACAAAAACGGTAATTTTGTTCATGAGAAATTAGTCCATTTACCTGACTTTGTTAGGCGTACAAGGAGGGCTGTCCAGATTGGTGTTAGCGACAATACTGAATAGATTGGACCTTCTCCGATGTTTAAGCCTATCTCCAACACTGTTTGGTGATAGATTTCGAGGCGCTAACCATGAACACCTTCCAGCCCCAGATGTGTATTGGTCGTCAAAACCATGATCAAATGTCTCTCCACCATCAATGTGCGAACGAGCATCTCCGTCGACGATATTATCAACACTATCAGAATTACCATAAAAACATGGCTGTGAAAGAAAAGCCGGTTGACTCGCGGAAGTCGTGAAAATATCATTTGCTTCATAGGGAACAACATCGGACGTCAAACTGAACTGGCTTAAACTAGTTTCTGCAGCAAGCTGTCGCTGGCACCAACGTTCAGCACGCATCATAGTGAGGGAAACGTATCCGCTTCCACGACTAGCACCAGGGTCATTAGTTGAAACTAATACAAAATAAATACACAGAGTAATGTAAAGCTTAATGTGAAATTTAAGAATGTATGTTATAAATCCGTGATTATACATGCATTTTGAGTACAGACCGCCATTCTCTAATGACCGATCCACCAAAAAATTTGTAAAAAATTAAACTGCTCATAATAAACCATATTTAATATGAATGTATAAATAGAAGTTATAAAAACAGATAATTCAAATGCAGATAGTGGAACATCTACCGAGAAAAGGTTCAATAACTAATTAGAAGTGAATAGTCGAATCAATTCGGGTGAGTGACTGAACTCACAAAAGGCAAACCTTTTTTATTGCAGAAAAATAAATCTTGCTATGCCGACCACACTATTATGCGCATCCAAAAGCACAGTGTGCAGGAAAAACATGGATTCGAACGGATGGACATTAGCACGAAAGACTTGTAATGAGACTGATAACAGCAGGATGCGTAGAATTTCATTCATATATGTATGAAGCATGGGTTTGAATAAATCTCGAAAAAATACTTACATGTGTTGTTATGACTATGGGCATCCATCGGAGCGACATCGTGTGAGAATGCATCGAAGGCTACTGATAATGCTCTACTAATGGGTTTTCCAGACGAGATGCCGCCAATCTGTGCTGGCTGGTTGTTGTCGACTAAAAAGGAGTTGGCTCTTTTCAATCGACGTAAAGGACTGTTGAGTGATTTGATACCTAAAAAATATATGAAAAATAACGTTTTAAACAAATTTGATCCCTTACTGAGACCACGATACGAAGATAAAAGTTTACATCGCGAGATAATTGATAACGCGGACGGTGACAAAATGGGAATGATGCAGCCTACACCAATGTCAAATACAATGAATATGGGGCTACTACGAGTGACAGCTGCATTTCTGATATTCTATACGTATATAAATTGCGGGCTGGATTCTCGTTAGTCATTTGCAGTCGTCGAAAAATGTGAAATCGAATTTATTTTATTATGCTGACTGAATCATTACCAATGGGACTTCTGATCCTCTTAAGTCCGCAAACTTGATTTAAACAGTTTAACGTTTTGTATATGTGTATTACGTGTCGGACGACTAGTAAAAATTAGTTCAGAAATGACCAGAAGAATAGAAGACAGACAGCATGAACAGAAAATATAATCTCGTGCACATTCCTTTCGTGCTTACTGGAGACTTATCATTAGGAGCCGGTATTACTCTCTTTACCCACTATACATTTTGCAAAGGAATGCGGGAAAATAGGACGGTACGAAAGTGTAAACCTGTAGTAGTGAAGCTAAATATACATGAAGTCTTCGATATTTACGAGCAAGACATCTGACTATAAGATAACACACACATATATATATATATATATATATATATATATATATATATATATAGGTCTGTAAAGGGTACCAAAATTATGGCTATTGTGTCAGTAACCAATAACAAAATTATGGTACCAAAAAGATACATTATATTAATACTATGGATGCCGAATCGGTACATGGTATCAGGCCAGAGTGTATGGATTTGCTGGAGTAAGGGGTGCTCAGAAATAGTTGTAATTCTCCATTTCGGTATATATTTATTATAATTGTGAGTTAGCGCTGAAGTCTCATTGTCGAAGACTTTATATGATGCTAGCTTCACTATTGCAGGTTCACACATTCGTCTAGGAGATTGTACCGTCCTATTATCCCACATTCTTCACCCAAATATATAGTAGTTAAAGGGCGTAATACCGGCAGTAAGCACGAAACGACTGTGCATGAGATTATACTTTCTGTTCAGTATCTGTAAAACTCTTCTGGAAAGGCCCGTGTGGGAGAACTCTCCGTTGGATATAATGAGGAAATGTGAAAAAAGGAACACGTGGGAAAAATATGCAGAGATTAGTAACAGGAACGCATCCAAATTTAATCTACAATTTTTAAATTAGTAATCTATTCACCTAGGAGATATCATTCGAAGTTAACCATCCTAACGATTAAATTATGAATATCCGTGTGGACATTCTCTTACATAAGCAGATTTCTACGCCAGAAAAGCTGTCAATTGACAGACAAAGCTCACACCTAATTCCTCAGGTTGAGATATCTTAGTATTACCGAGTTTGTTGTTGTGTGATTAGTAAAAAATAACTGATTCAAATTTACCTAAATTCATTTAAATAAAGCGTACACACGCTCACGAGAACCAATTCATCCAGTAGACCGGTTTCGTCCTTATAGGAAACTCGTCACGTACTGTTCAGAATTTACAGCGGACAGGGCACGAACCTGGAATCTGGTGTTCTAACCACTGAGCGACCCTGCACCGGCAGTCGAGTGCGGCAGGGTGGCTTAGTGTTTAGAGTAGCAGATTCCATAGCAGAAGTGCCCAGATTTCAGCCCTGTCCGCGGCAAATTCTGAACAGTACGTGATGAGTTCCCAATAATGATGAAACCAGTACACCGGATGAATTGCTTATTCTACAGTATACAATACTTATTATATAATGAAAAATGTATGCACATAATGGGTCATGTTTTTATATTAAGTTTGCAACCTTGATTACAACAATTGGTATCACCGCATGCACAACCAATATTCTTCTACTTTTAAAAAAAGCAAAAATTAAAGATTGATAAAAACTGCACAATATCACAAAGAAGAAACACTTTAAATACAATAAAAGACCACACAATTAAGAGATCGAAATAAGTAAGCAGGTTTTGGCAATCAAGGGTTAGTCAACACAGACACCAATTTACCGTAGTGACAACATCTTATGATACAAAGCATAATTACTGAAAAGCCAGTTAATAGATTCTCTACAGAAAGCAAAGAACGTTACCTGAAGTGTGTACACTTCCAGAAATGTTGAGATGACCGGGTACCGGTGAGAACCTTTGCATGATTTCTGCAGTTGACATAGACTTGCTGGGTGACATTGCCATTAGAAATAAAGAAGGTCCATCCAGAATTTTAAGTGGTGACTCTGATACAATAATATCCTAACAAAATAAAAGCGGCAATTTAAAAGATATTAGGAACGTAGTTACAAATTAAAGCAATATGCATCATACAAAATTGACTAACTTTAGCAAATGTGTACATAAAAATCAGTTTACTTTTTAGTTCTATTTTGTACAATAACAGTCAACAAAATGATTGTCACACTGACTAAATAAAATATTATTAATGACAAACATTTATGCATAAATAAACAGCGACGAGTCTTCGCACAGAAAGCATAAATAAA
The DNA here is from genome assembly GCA_029291075.1 of Eudiplozoon nipponicum. Lineage (NCBI taxonomy): Eukaryota > Metazoa > Platyhelminthes > Monogenea > Mazocraeidea > Diplozoidae > Eudiplozoon > Eudiplozoon nipponicum. The sequence continues at coordinate 20,725 of JAQBSW010000823.1, read as the reverse complement.
GTTGAGACACCTAGTTGGGAAATTAAAGATTGGCAATTAGCCAAGAAGGGGATTAAAAAAGCAAATATGACGGCGTTCTGTGTCTTGTTAGGAAGGAGGTAACGTCGCCAGTTCCCTTTTGTTGAAAACAGTGACTTAATTATTATTTAGCGACAGAAGGTAAAACAAAACAACAGCAACTCATCAATACTTGATTTCTGAGAATGCTTAAATTCTTGTACTCCTTTAATGTTTAGAATTGACAAAAATAGTTCTTTCCGCTGTACTGGTGGCATGAGTTATACGTTTTCCAATTATCAATACTTAAAACAATTGGTTTTAAAAAATTTTCTCGGCTTTTACTGAGCTAATTACATTGCAAATAAATAAGGAAAATATAAATTCACTGAAAAAAGGCGTAAACAGCTCTATTGTAAAATAATTTATGAGCATTATTTCACAAGCAAGGAATACGACAGTTTTTGTTTTGCTTCTGTGAATATTTGTGGAGGAAGTATATTTTTCATGTTATTACGTTTCGGACTAATTTGCTGTTTGTTTCGATGATAATGAAATTTATTTATAGGCAGTGCTGTGGTGCCCTTAGCAAATATTGCAGCAGCGATGCAATTAAACAGATGGAAGTAATGATATACTTACCGAACTATCGATGCCAATCGCAAAAATATTCAGGCAAGCTTTTACTAGTGCGAATACATGTCGATGAGTCTTTATAATAGACTTCAAGGAAACGAAAAATGTTAACCAAAAAGACATCAGTTAGCGTATCTCACCATAAACTTGCACACAAGACTGAATCGGGACTAGCTGAATAGTCTAGGAAAGCAACAATAAATGGGGCTTCTGATACCGGCGATGCAACTCAAATTTGCGGCGAAATTCCTGATTTGGTCCACGGATTTAATTTCCTGTCGAAGCCTTGCCGAGTTCGCTTCTCTCATTTTGATACGACGATAGTTGGCAGTGTCAACCATTATGTTGATGCGCATCACAATAAAATTTCACGCTTTTTGTAGGAATTCATATATCTAGATCACAATAAATAGCACGCGCAAATACTTGGGAACTGCTAACCTAACGAACTTGAAAAAAATTAGAAGATTATATAGCAGTGAAACATTAGTTACTGTATGCTTTTGTATGACTGTGATGATAGACTCCGGCGCAAGTCACCACCAGTTCATCGAAAGTATTCGTCTAGATTTCCATCCCGTATGTATTTCGTGGGTTCACTTTATCTCTCACCAAGCAATTTACTTTATATGGAAAATTGATGAGTTTTCTGAAATGGCTGACAAGAATCTCTTCAGAAACTTATTGCGTTCGCACTCTATTGGCTGCATGACTACAACTAATAAGCTGAATTTTAGCGTACAACTTTAAAAAAAATTAACACTTCGACGCTGTTTACAACTCATTGACGACAGCTACCTACTTTAGCTTGTCATTCGCTTCGTAGCCGGACGTAGATTCCTGGTCAAGCATACGAAACAGGACGAGATCTCCTCTTATTTCTGCAGTAGATGTTGCTTTTTTTGAAGAGATTTGGTATAAGTAGAGATAGACAATGAGTCTGTTTGCTTAAGCTTTGCCATTCTAGCATGCCAGATATTGCTTAGCACCATATCGGCTTTGGCAATACGTGTGCCTGAAAGCATTCAGACGAATTAAATTCGTTTACCGTGCACGAAAATTCAGAAGCAAAGCAAGCTTCTCATTGAGCAGAACTTTAGTATCATACTAGTGGCCAAAAAGCAATGACCATACCCAACAATTGAGCCAGTATAACACCCGTGATAGAAGACGATTAATGCCTTCTGACTTATATGTGGTCTACTTCAGTATGACGACTTGTCACTTAGTCATTTGAATAGCTCACATCGTACATAATTTAGCGTGCGGTCTCATCTGATAACTTGGGCATGTAATCAAGGCTCTAATATTTTGCTTTGGATAAATATACTAACGCGCTGGTTGAAACTATCGAAACCAAACCGAGCGAATACACCAATTTATAACGTTGTACATGTGCTAGCAGCCACAATCGGTCATCTTCCACGTCTATGCCGCATAAAGGAAAATCGATTCTTACTTATTTCATTAGTCATTCATAGAATTATAGCAGTTATAACCTTTAATGCAACCGTCTCTTTTACTTTAAACAGGTGCAAAGTCAATACAGTCGTATAGCGTTGGAGTGACTCGCTTTCTGACACTACCAAACCTATTGTGGCATGGCTCAAAAAAAAGATTCGGGCTTTCATAAAGCGTGACTGCTTTTATTAACATGAAGGCCCATACTGGTGCCGTAAAACTAGATTTTCTGGACCGATGATACTCGCCAGCCTTTCGTGGCTGATCATCTGAGATAATGAAAGCTGGTTACAAACCACATAGCAGATGGTGCTCGCAAGACCCGGATGGCAGTGCATATAATGGCAGAATTTCATTGAACAAAACGAATCTTTCATCACTAAGAATGCCCAAATTTTTGTCCTATTCCAGCCCAAAGATAAATATGAAATTTCTGACCTTGCATAAACCTAGCTGCTACTACTTGACACAACCATAATTAAATTTCAAATGAAGCCGAGAATTTGGTTTAATAGCGAGGCAACATTATGTATTAGATGGATAATGTCGTAATAAGCAGGCCCACCATATACGACGAGTAAGTTTCAAATTCTGTAAGAAACTTCGGCGACGAGCTTCAAAACCTGAAGGCCAGACAGAGGACGTTCGTCAGTTTTGTTTGGCATACCGTGTGAGAAAAGAAAAACGGAATACAAGATAGCCTTTCCAGAAATGTGTTACCTAGTTCTCTTACAAGTCACAGTAACTCCATAGTACATGCGGCAGCACGAATTATAAAAAGATCGCCATATCCACTAAATCATGTAAGTCGGCTAAGGGAAAGCAAGTTGATGCATATGAGCCTGAAATTAGGAACCCAAAGAAGTAAGCCGTTTGTGCTATTTTACAGAATGACCAATATTACAGTGTACACCGCGTTGAGGAAAAAAAGGTCATGCTAACTTGAATTCTTTAAACACAGGCCAGTTAGTGCCTGAAAGGATATCACATTTCCGACTAAGGTAGTCATGAAAAGCCGTTATTACAAGCAACTCTTAAATTATCGGACCAAAGATTCTTAATTATTAAAAGATTACAAATAAGTAAGTTAACTAAATGTACCTGGGCTAATCTGAAACACAACTTAAAAAATGCAAATCCAGTTTTTGCAAATTAGCGAAATTAGCGTTAATTGTTATGGGTAGAACTCGATACCGATAAATAAAACAACCAATCAAGTTTCTGAGTTCAGTTAATCTTTTTAGCGATCTCACAAGTTCAAAAGGGAATAACTTAAGCTAAATTTTAAAACATTTTTTTAGCCGTCATGGTGTAGGATAAATACGTTTAGTCTTTTTATTCTCTGCAAGCCATCTCTCTGAATACAGCGAAATTTCTACTCAAATCTTGCTTAATAAAAGTCACAGAAATGGCAAAGCCTACACAAAGTTTCAAACATAATTGGAAAAATCGTTACCAGAATCAATCTATATATCGCTGAAGAACTTACACGATTTTTTGTTTTCTCAGCTGCAGCAAGTTTGGCGCGTTCCCAACGGGGATGTGACTTTTGTGGATTAGGTGTCTCTAGTACAGTTTTTCGACGAGCTATCGCTTTAGCTTCGTCCCCATTGCAGGTGAAATCTTCACCTTCTGCATAACAATTCCGAGTCTGACGACGTCTACTATTTCCATGGTTACTTAATCGCTTGCTGTTTTTGCTTTGATCCTTACGCTTCGCGGAGGCACTGTTATTATTGTAGTTGTTTGAGTTGCGACTGCATGATGGAGTTCCACCTAATTTGTAAATTTTTGAAGATGAATTTCGACCACGGCCACCAGACGAGGGTGTGTTGCCGCTACTACCATTACGCTTGAACATAATTTTAAAGACAAATAGAAATACCTTTATAATTTAAACCAACTAAAATAAGTTAAAAGTTTTATAGCCAGAAATCCATAATAGTGCTTAATCATAAGAATATCTCTACGACTAGGTCGCTCCAATACTTTTAGTTTGTATAATTTAAAGTGTCGTTACATATTGCAATGCGAATGACTATATGTGCAGTTGCCTTAAATATTACCTTAATAGGCATGCAAGATGTTGATTACAAGATTACTTAATAAAATCGAGAGTAAGTTTGCGGTGTATCACCGGAACCTTTTGATAAGAAGCTCATAAATAAACGGATTCGCGTATTTCCTTCATTTGATGTTACTTTGCATTAAAACTGACTTGGCCATTAGAGTATTGTGTAGAGATTCAGTTTGCCTCACTTACCTATGTTATCTATGTAAATATATTCAAAATAACTAGATCCTCCTCCTCGTACATTTATCTAATAATTTGTGTTCTTGAACTACGTTTGTCAGGATTACCACATTAAAAAGAATTTTCTTGTTTTTTCTTTTTCTTAAAAATTATATGGTAGTGAAACATTAGTTACCAATGCGTTTTGAACTGTTGTGCATGATGCTGATGAAGATTACCCTATTAAACAAAGAAAAGCAATCGATATTACGTACACGATACCTCATTTTTTAGGAAAGATAAATCGATGTGATGGGCAAACGTTTCTAAAATTAAAATAGAGTAAAGAAGATTTACTTTAGGTAAAACAATGAAACTGAAGGAGGTTTTTTGAACAACGTTGCTCTCTTCTCGGCTTCGTTGTTTGTTATACACGGCTGTCTAACTAGATAGTTTCATTGGTATTAGACAACCGTGGAAATAAAATTGAACTTAAGCAGAATAACACATAAAAGTGATTGCCTAAACTAGATTGACATCTTTTAAGCCGTCGCGCTCATTATCCTGCATCTATCTACAATCATTTCAACAATATGCACTCGTTACGTAATAAAAGTAATGATACTGACCAAGCACAAATCAAGGTAAGATAAAGTCTGCAGATGATAAAAATATGTTTAATTATCGCTACCTATATTAAATAAAAAGTGTAGGCTACTTATTCCTTGTGTTATCAGGGTAGTTCAGCTGCCTGACCCTCAAAAAATTAGTAGAAGTTCGAAATCTGTCCGCAGAATTCCCGGCTATTACTGAGGAAATCATGGCTTATAAGATGGATTGCATTAGCTGTTTGATGCTTAATTTAGGATATACTAACGAGAAACACAAAACGAAGTCCTGTCATTGTATCAAAATTCAGAAGCCCTTATAAATGTACGTCCCTATACAATACGTCCGAACTGGCAAGCATAAAACTGTATAGACTTAATCACTTATTAATCAGAAAAAAACCTCCGCTGTAGTACAATGAAGAAAAAACTACTCCGCGCATAACTGCCTCACACACACTTTGGAAATTCATCCCTTCAACACACGCTTTATGTTCGAATAAGAAAATTTTTAAGTTCTGACCTTAAGTCAAGAAATTTAAATACTGCATATATGCTTGTGCAAAATCTTGCAGAAAAGCTCGCCATGAAAATCCTCAAGAAACCAAGTATATGCGTTACTGATTGTAGGATAAAAGCAGCTAGGGACGAATGGTTATCGTAGCTGTAAATCCACGGTGGTTATTATGGAGGGGTTTTAGACCATTACACAAGGGACAGGGTTTCGAATAGGCTGATGTGTTGTTTTATCTGCAGCTTGCGCCAGAAACACAATATCCATATTGAACTACTTCAGATTTCAGAGATTCACACAGATCTTAAGCGCAGTAAATCCAAATCTATTGGTATGTATAATAACGTAGTTCTAACATTCCAGCTGACCAGCTATGCAGAATTTTCATTATAGGTGAAAACAACGCTATCCATAATTCAGAGAAATCCGACATGTATAGAACAACTAAATGTCACAAAATATATTTTATTAATTCGCGATATTACACAAATAACCATACATGTTCTAAACCATATGTAATAGGAATAAAATTACGAACTATATCAGAAATTAAAAAAAAGATTTATAAATAGTTAGAACCTTTGGTGTCCGATGCTTCCCGCTGTTCTGATCACGCGAAACAGATGATGGAGTGTTTGGCGATGCCATATTTCTAGCAGAACTGAATGGCGAGTAGTGCGATAATAGGCTCATGCATGGTGGCGTTGCAATGTTCCCAGATTTGTTGGCTCCGAATCCAGGCCCAGCTGCTTGATTTTTATATTGACCAGCCAACTTAAGTGGAGAAGTGGGTGTCGTATTAATAGAAGAGCCGCAGAACGTATCAGTAAGGCGCTGTTGACGTGACTTCTTCGATCGATTCGTCACTGGCGAGCCAACTGTATTTCTGCTAGCCGATGACGGCGTTCTTTTGCATTATTAAAAAAGATGTTCTATCAGGATCTTTTTTAAGCAATAAATATTAGTATACGATACTGTTCAATATAGATTTGTCAATTTTTTTGCGCATGTGTGTCTTAGCACATTCCTTATCTGTTTCACACTCGTTGTTCTATAACGCATGTATTCAATCCAACTCAATCAAAACTGACTATATGAAGTATCAGATATTGCTGTCGAGGTTAAATCTTCCGAAAGACTTCAAAATTGTGTTTTATGTACTTACTTTATAATAGATTTATGTTTAAATACACGATCTATTTACCAATTCAAATGCAAAGGAAGCTAGTTAGCAGTGAACATTGCTTAATTAGGATTTACCGCATTGGCGTGTCTGCCCTAAAAATTTTGTTTGTACACTAAATTGTCGTATTTTATTTACAGAATAAACGAATAACTATGCCATCGATAATTCTTCTCATATTCACGATACAAAATTAATTAACATACTTATTCATATTAGATTGGAATTTAGGTATCAACTACTAAATGCGCAAATACCTCAAAATAAATTATATACTAGTTATAAAAGTATAGAGCATCGAATACTCCGAAACAACCAAAATGGATTAGATAAATAAACAAAAATATTATTCAAACGAATAAGATTAATTATTATGCATAGTATTCAGCAGTGAAGTAACAATTTTCTACCCGACGACCCCCGAGTATTTTTTAGTCAACCCGATAATTGTAGCATAAACATTGTCTGGTCTAATGACAACGCATCCAGTTATAAGTAAAAAGGAACTAATTATGCATACTGATCTGTCAAGGCCATTGGTAAATTCCGACTGTAAGAAAATGGTTTCGATTTCACTTTTCAGTTATTGAAGTAATATCCCCGTTGTACTAACCTATTTTATGCGCCAGAAATACTTAGTTATGGGATTTCATTCATTCAGCTATATTTAGGCATGTTTAACATGATTTTTATAGTTCTGAAGAACACTTTCTTCAGTCGACGAAACACAGGTTTGTTAGCTGTTAATAACGGTCACAGGGTGAAGTCTGGAATTGTTCCTTTAAATGAATAAATAAAGATATCGCAACTAAAGCCATATTTGTACAAACGTGTTATCTGTAGAAAGGCATAAAAGATGAATTTATAGATGTATAAAAGAATTTAAACGATTCGCAAATAGTGATTATTATTTTTCATGCCAGGTTATTATAAAAAAGCGACGAGCGACATTCCAACCATATATTATAGCAAATTTTCCATCAAGCGCACCTTAGAATTGAAGTACAATCAGTTGGGGCGTACCGTCATCTTCTATTGACGTGTCGCTAAATTGCTCGAAACACATACTTGCATGTGACTACGCATCTTGTTAATGCAAACCTTGGTATATCCATCTGAACTAATTTGCTAGGAGGAACACCATGTTAAATATATAAAGTCACAAATGCTTATTTTTTACGATAAAGAATATGTTAATAGTTAGTATTGTAAGATGAAAAATCTGTACAAATTTCCAAAACAAAAAACAGGAACAAATGCTCTTCCAGAAATGAATTTTGGTGTTCTTTTAAACGAATTATAAGAGAAAAGATATCAAAAATAGATATACTTACCTAGCGCCAGAAGTATGAGGGTGGGTCTTTGGATTTACACATTTTGTCGGTGTCTTCATTTTTCTCCGTGACTTGGCGTTGTGTTGTGAACTAGAGAGTGTGCTAGTCTTCGATCTACTAATGAGAACTAGCTGGCTGCTAACATTCGGAGTTGCACCTGATTTCAAATTAGCAGAACTTTTGTTAGAGTTAGAGTGACCAATAGTTTTGTTACCTTTATTCAAACCAGCATTCACGTCATCACAATTACGCAAAGGCCGTTTATTGACGTTAGCCTTACTGCTAATATCACCTGATGTTGTTGACGAAAAGACATTTGGGTTTTTCAATCGCTGACCGCTTATTTGTCGTTGCAATAAACTGCTGTTATTGCTGCCAGCAAACTCTGTACCATTGTTACTTTCTTCAATAAAAGAGCACTTAGAACTAACAGGACTGATATTGTTCATAGCATTTGATTTCGCAGGAAATTGAGATGTACATTTTTTAACAGCCGAGGATGTAGCAGAAATAGAGGCAGTTGCTAGAGATGCGATAGCAGGATCAGTGAACAATGCTCGTGGCAACGACTGACGAGCCCTAAGCCGAAGACCGCGTGGCGACAAACCATTATCTTTATGTGGTGTCTTGCTATTTGTTAGAATTTGAACATCAAAATATCAAAACTGCATTATATTTTTTCAAAATAGTACTTTATGTAATTTTAATTTTTAAACGACAAAACTACATAATATTTTAAATAAATTATAATTTTCTTAGCGGGAAATAATCGGTGCCCCATTATTTCTTTTTGTCTAAACTAATTGAAATATATTATGCTTAAATCTAGTTTGGTATGCATGTGTAATAATAATTTTTTTCAATTTCTAAATGAAACACTGTTCTTCCCGAATTGCAACGTCAAACCATTTTTATCAAACTAATAAAGATGAAAAATTGGGGTTGTGTCATTGGCGAGTCTCGCGCAATTATAAAATGCTTATGACATGCCTTTAGGCTTACATATGATAATTTTCTCTCTAACATAATGAGCGCGTGCTTTAAATCCAGATATTCCGGACAGTAAGTGAAGTTCATCATGATTACCAGACCAACTAAAAGAAGGAAACCCCCGAAGCAAAGCGAATTATCCCCAATAGACATGCACACTGACGTCGTCCTCTTTTTGGGTTCATAGGAAGGCGCAAATGAACGTAAACGTGAAGAAGACCATCGGTAATGCACATAGAATTAGAAAGCTTTTCAATTAAATAAATCAACTATCCCCACTGAGAATTGGCGAATCAGTGATTGTTTTACAAGCAAATATGAATAGGAAATAAAATAATGGTTTAGAGGTTTTGTTGCGGTGAAGCCCCAGTTTACAAAGCTTAATCATGGATTTCTATGATTAGTTCATAAAGTATTTTTATGAACTCTTAGTAAGGTTTGATTTCACTTTAGTCGTCTTAGCACAGATTCACGCATTACCTAGCTTTAAAGTATAATGCATTATATTTAAAATGATTTTCGAACACAAGGATCCACAGATAAATGTAAATCAAAAATAGTACATGGTAAATAATAAAAAATCCAACTACAAGTGACGCTAAACAATAGAATCAGATAATTATGTTAATACAGACGTAAATAAGGGCGTATTAGGTAGTACAATTTTCCAGTTTACCTTTTTATGCATCCGTCCACTTCATCGCATTCAGTACCTGAGCTGGACAAATTCAAGTTGTTTTGCCTATCAGGTGAAGAAAAACCAGTTGTATCTGCTTCATTTTCATCATCTGGCAAACAATCTGGTGGTTCTAATCCCAAATTGAGATACATTACAACGAGTGTCCGGCCAGCTGTAGCTTTGTATGGCAAAACTAAATTGGTCTTCATAAATATCTTCCACTCGTTTCTGTTATTCATGCAAATTCCTAAACGTCCCATTACAGAAGAAAGCTAAAATAACATAGTTAAACTTACCCAGTCAGCAAAACCATGATCAGCACAATCCTCCTCCTTTTCATCTGACATAATACGGTGCAATTCAAGAGCAACAATCGCCATTAATTTAAGCCTAATAAACGATAATATAATTTCAAACACTTACTCTTTTACGAGCGTCTCATAATCAGAGTTGAGCTTATACTTCTCTATGACTGAGGCGATCGGCTCTCGAATGTGATTTGTTAATTCACGCACACAATCCTAAAATATATTTATTATTGAGACGTTAAAGAAAGCCACGCCAAATATGTAGTTATAAACAAAAAATTACCATATAACAATGCAAAGGAGTCTGTATGTATACTACACAGACAGGGTATTGTGCTTACATTTCGTAATTCATCTTACATGCTCCTTAAACGCTAAATAGTTGAGGCATGTGGTATAAATTAAATTAACTTGAAAATAATATATATATAGTCTCTAAGATATTCAGTAGGTCTTTGTAAAATTAATAATGTACATACTATTGTATCATAGAAAAAAGAGGATAAGTAAAGAAAATGATGGCACACTTATTCACTCAAATAACTAGTCTCAAAACAACAAAAGTAACTGTTTACAGCTGAGCTACCATCCAGACTTAGAACTACATTAAGGGTATTTGTGATAACGAATGTTGATTGGCCAAATAAACTCAGTGGACTAAACGATGTGTATAAACAGCAGGAACCACAGGTACATGCTGCAACAGCAGATTCAGTCATGGTGCAGCTAGGCAGAGCAGATGCAGAAACTATCCTAACACTACAAGAAAACGTATGATACTGAAGTATAGAAGTTGCAAATATTAATAGAAAAATTGACATGACGAGAACTATTGCGTAATTTCTATGTCAGGATAGAAATTCTAGACGTCGAGTGAGTCACCCGCGTCAACGCTTTGATGGGCCGCGCGTTTGGTGTAAGTCACATTGTGAATATGAAAAAAGTGCCAAGAGGAAAACTGTATATACCCGGACCCAGATGGAAAGGAAGCACAAAACCGGTAGAGCGAAATTCCTCACCGAGAAAAGCATAAAAACCCTGCTAGTAGGAGCCGTAAGGGGTCCATTTCAAAGGCTCCTTGATGTGCCTTTAAAAGGTATACTTAAGGCGAAATCGAAAGATGTGACAATAGCAAAGAGCACCGACACAGACGGCAAGAGAGTTAGATGTTGCATAAGCGGAGATCTTAAAAAAGTTGCCAGATTATCCAGCAATAAATTCATTATTAGAGATGAATTGACTGGTGTGAAGTTTCTTATTGAACGGGTACAGGAGTAAGCATGGTTGGGACAGGTATGGTGAAAGCAGATTGCCCCACATTTGATTTTCAACTATGTACCGCCAATGGTAGTATGATAGGAGTTATGGGGATGAAACAAATGTCGGTAACCTTCGGACAGAAATCTTACTTTAAGTAGAACTTTCTGGTAGCCGATGTCAAGGACCATATCGTTGGGATGGATCTCTTGACTCATTTCAAACTGACACTAGATCTCAAAACTATTACCATCGAAGGCGTGGAAGTGTAAACACACACTGACTATAACACAGGCAGTTAAAGAAGTCATTTTACCCCGTCCTATTGTCGCAAGTGACTTTGCCGATATCATCGAGAATCACTGCAGTGTTAACTTTTTAGTGCCAAGAGAAATGGATTGAAGACAGGAGTATAACACCAAATAGAATTGGTGGCTCCACTGCCTTGTTCACCAAAGGCTCAACTGTTGGCACAACACAATTTGCTGTGTCTGAATTTCATCAATTGCGCGAAGTGGGAATTTATAGATCAAATTCTAATTTTTCTTCTCCAAAAGTGGTAGTTTCCAAACCTGAACCGGGACAATGGAGGGTTTGTGGGAATTATCGTCTATTAAACTCAGTGACTAAGGATGATTTTTATCCTTTCCCTAACCACAGTACTCTGTTTATTCAACTTTAGATCTCCAGAAAGCGTACTATCACATACCAATGGAGGAAAGTTCTATACCACTAATCGCAGCCACATTTCCAGGAGGGAGATCGCATGAATTTCTTCGAATGCTATTTGGGTTGAAGAATGTCAGTCAGACATACCAGCGTTTGGCCGAAGAAGTCATTCAGAATTGTCCATTTGCGAGGGTGTACATAGACCACATAATTATTTTCAGTCGATCACGTGAACATCGTAAGCATTTGGAAACGGTCTTGACCAGGCTGGAACAAGATGGATTAGTGATCAAACACAATAAGAGTAACATTGGATGCTCTTCAGTTAAATATATTGGACATATACTTTCCAAAGACGGAATTAAACCTTTGGAGGATAAAATCTAAGCCATCATGGAAGTAACGAAGCCCCAAACCGTGCGCCAGTTTCGAAGATTCTTGGGCATGATCAGCTATTACCGACGATTCATTCCAGGTCTAGCCAGAATTTTAGGATCGCTAACACGCCACATCACGCGTGAGAAGAGCTCGATCACGAAGTCTTGGACTATCACATTGAGTCAGGAAGACTGAGAAAAATTCCATAGGCCAAGGAAATGCTAAATGACATTAACTCACTAGCACCTGTAGATTGGGAGAAGCCATTTTATCTAATCACTGATGCCTCAGATGTTGCAATAGGGGCAGTTCTTCAGCAAAGAGACAAGGATTTAGTAAGACTGATTGTTTTTTATAGCTGAAAGCTTCATGATCGAGAAAAACGGTATGATACTTTTGGTAAAGAGTTTCTTGCTGTGTATGCTGCAGTGCTACATTTTGAGCATAATTCAGACGTCATGAGTTCAAATTATTGACAGATCACAAGTCGTTGATAAGCATATTTGGTAAAACCGCGAGGCTAAATTACTCTCGCAGGGTGAATTCCAAGATTACCCGATTAGCACAGTTCGATTTCACTGTCTCATATTGCTGGTAAAGGGAATGTGGTAGCAGATGCACTTAACAGACCAAATGAAGCAGATGTCGAGCTGATACGTCTAGGTCCATTGAAGAATCTAGATGATTCTCCAAACAATTTAGTCAATTAAATCGAGGAAGCGCAAGGATTGGATCCCTTTGCGTTAGTTTTATCTAAGAAATCCGGATATATTTGCAAGCTCAGCAGGTGGATTTTATGCGAAACGTCCAAAGATCAACCACGACCACATATGCCGTTGGAGTTGCGCGCCAAAACAATCCAACAATTACACGATATTGGAAATCCATCCTTAAAAGCCACCATTCGATTAATTAACGATAGATATGTATGGCCGAATATGTCTAAAGACATATGGGAAAGGGTAACAGCTAGTGCCAAGTGTCAAAATTGTAAAGTGTGGAGACATACTAGACCCGAGATACAGAATATTGGGATACCAACTGGACGGTTCAGACAAGTACACTTTGTCGAGATGCTTGGAGTCAACGGTCAAAAGTTGACCTAACTAGGGTTGATCGTTTCAGTCGCCAAATTGAAGTTGCGATTTTGAAGTATATGACAGCAAAAGAAGTCTTATTTGCGTTCCTACATAATTGGATATCGTGTTATGGTGTTCCGGTAAGAGTCACTAGTGATCGCGGTAATCAAGTTATTTCAGAGCTTTTCATAAGAATCCCCAATATCAAAGCTGAGTTGAGGTTTACTAGTAGAACAAGCTGGATACACGATCTTCCTATTGTATTACTTGCCATGTGCAACAGATATAGGGCACGATTTGGAACTTCAATAGCAGAATTGGCATATGGAGAACCATTAAGGTTACCTGGAGATCTAATTGAAACTACAAGTAATCTTGATTGGGCTTTTAGTTATGTAGATTGGTTTGTAGAAGCACTTAGAGATAAGATGTATTGTTTAGATCCGACAAAAAATAGAAAAGTAAAAACGAAAAGCTATGTGTCCTCTGATCTAAGATCGGCTTCGCATGTTTATGTAACTAGTGAAAATAGGACGAAATGCCTGACTCCACTTTACAAAAAACCATATAAAGTCAAGAGGTTGTCGGACAAACATGTCGTCATAGAAGCAAATGGAAATGATGACTGTTACTTGGGATCGTTGCATTAAGACTGAATTAGTAGATGAATTAAATGAACATAGTTCCATGGACGAGTCTGATGTGTGCTGTCCGATTACGCAGGTACAAAAGTCAAATAAGCAACTTTCACAAGACAAGTTGTTGACCACATCGACACCATGTTCTACCGAGATACAAGATCATAACGTTCTGTTAACATCAGACGAATGCCAGTGACAAATAAACAGGGCGCAACGTCGACGACAGAGGTACTAGTATGCACAACTTTCCCAGGAAGAGTTCAACAGCAGCCGAACGATTACGTCTATTATTAGCCGTTTTTGAGAAGGTGGTGTATGTAGAGGAAGGTATTTCCTCTGACAAAATTAAAGTAACAATTATTGATAAATTTAAACCACTGTGGCTGATTGAAACGAATATTATTAAAAAAGAAAATATTCGTTTAATTTCTAGAACATTCTTTGTTTAAATCCTTTTGGATTGTGCGTAATCCAAGTTTCGGTATTCTGTAACTGTTCTGGCGTGACTTTCTCAAGCAAATTGCGTTTTACATTTTATTTACTTTACTTTTTACTTTACTGCGGCTGATTCCTTTTGCAGGATAAGCCGGCTCCACATTTCAAGGAGTTTCTTGGGAATTTGGTACAAGTGGTGTCCCCTCACCACTCGACTTTTTGATCGAGGGCGCACCTCTAGCCTTTGCACATCCAAGCGCAGTCTGCAAGGCAGCAGTAAGTTGCATGGTTGCCGTTGGCTGTTGAGAGCTCATTCGCCATTCGGAAGTACGGGGTACTGTCCAGGAGTCCATGTAATCCTGTGGCTGTTGAACCCTTTTGTGGCGGGGAACACACGCCGAGTCATGGTGCCGTCGTCGGGCTCATGTGGTATTTTATAGGAGATCCGATTGCCGGTCGGAAATCCACCACGCCCTGGTGACACCACCGCCATAGCCCCGTTAGCCCATGTACGATCGGCCATCGAGACATGGTTGACACCGTCGTACCACGTTGAGGAGGGGATGGACTTTACGACGGTTACATTTTATTTGTCCATTTTCGATTTAAAAATCTAGATCTTCACAATGTAATCCTGTAACTAATTTGGGTTTTGAATCATGCATACTGGGGACGTTCAGGAACAGGCAATTTAATAATTGTTTTCGCGTCTAATCTCTTTCTAAGTTATTGATTCTGGTGTATTTTTATGAAAGAAGAACACAGTCGTTTGCCTATTATTAAATAAATAAAATATATTTAAGTTCAATTAACATGGAAGCTAGTTTGAGGACACTGAAAATCTAGCTCAAGATAATGTAGGAAAAGAAAATCAACTTAACACTCATACAGATGTTTTAAGACTGAATCTGACGTGGTGTCCATGAGGTCCTCATAAACTAATAGGGTTGGAGCCTCTACACTCTACATAATTTACTACTGTGGAGGTTAATTAAATTATTGGACATTAATTAACTCCTCATATAAAAATAAATCAAATTTTAGTTTTGGACATTTGATGTTGTAAATGCTTGGAAGTTCCTTTTGTTCATATTGTCGAAGTTTTTGACTTGTCTTGTTGAAGGTGATAGGAGAGTTTTATCTGAGTTGCTAAATTACACAAGCGGAATACTGCGTGGTTACATCTGCGTTATTTTTGCTAATAAATTGTTGAAAACCACGTTCATCTATCAGTCTTATTACACATTATTGGGAAGGATCTCAAATTTGCTTCAGGTAATCGACATGGATATTTGTTTTCAAGGTCACCACCGCATCGTTCTATCATCTGTGGATATCAGCGCATCCCGGTAAGCTTAATTAATATAATATATAAATTGCAAGAAATTTAATCCTAATATAATGGCTGGTTTATCAGATATTGAGGATACAGAGCAATTAGCAAGTGGACTTAAGGAATGTAATTTAAAAGATAGTTCAGAGGAACTTAAGTGTTCCAAATAAGATGATCATACCGTATATATGGATTATCCGGGCCTGGCATCTCAGAGGCTCTCTTATGGTAGTGATCAAAGGGCCTCTTAAAAAATGGCGACCGCGCCAAGATCCTCTATGCGGAAAGATGTTATGTAGATGATCGCTTTTGCCTCAATTCTATGGATAGTAATGTTAGGCTCACCATGAACAGACCAGACAACCATTCTGAATGGATCGAAGAAGCAAAGTTTTATTTTAAAATTAAAAAGAATGACCGACCCTATAGTAAGGTTTGCCTCGGCCTGGTGGTGTTTGCCTGAGCCTTTAAAAAAGAATCTATTTAGACTCAGGAATCTTGTTTCTGAGAACGAACCGGCAAATGGATTTGATCTTCTAATCGAAGTAATTCAGGGACGATATCAACCCGAGAGGATTGAACGGATAACTGACTTTTTACGTCAGGAAAAGATGGGAAATCAACGCCATCTGAGTTTTATGAAAGACATTTAAAAATCCATCGGGCTTGATAAATCTGAGAAAGTTATAAACAGTATATTTATAGCAGAATTGCCTGCTAGACTAAGAGCCAATTTGGATGTCTTTGATTCAATGGAACTAGAGTGGCCAAAGAAGCTCAAAAGGGTTGGACAGTGTATCGTCAGAATGAACCTAAGGTGTATGCCGTAACAGCATATTCACGCATGGAGCAGCAACTCAGACATCTCTCAGAGAGACTCCTGACCGTAGAGAGTGAATTAAGTACCCTCCGCAGGGATGTGGGTTGGATAAAAAACAGTAGGTAGGGTGAATTCTCGGAGTCAAAGTTCAACTTCCAAACATCGGAGAAGCGAATCACGTGAGGGTGTATTTCGCATCTTAAATACGCCGTTTTGAAAGTGTCAGGAGGAGGGATGCACGTTTCCAAAGTTGGGTGGTCCCCAATTGAAAGGAAGTACTTGTTCTGAATCACAGTAACAAGCATAGCAAACGGGCAGAATGATTAGACAAGTCAGAAGAAAGAGTTGCCTAAAATATTAGGCTTTATTCATCATATAATGCAGATATACATGCTAAAAGACAAACAAAACATGTTAGTATACGAACGGTGTGAATATAAATGTGTGTACAAATAAACAATCATATCAGTACTCTTCATGTAGCCTGGTCTAAGCTGCCGGAAAACTATTGGAACCCCCAATAATAGGAGTCGTAGGGGGGGTTGCGAATGCAAGGCTCCAGGGTATGCATATTCGATGCATAATCAAATCATCGAAGTTCGGAAGCTTCGAAAGAAGAAGCGCGAGGTAATACAGTCCGTATATCTGTTAGATTTCGGCTCGAAAGAAATCTCGAAGAGGGTGCTGGTTATAGCAACACTAAGCTTGTTATCACAGATGAACTTACTGGGTTAAACATCTTAATAGACACGGGTGCAGAGGTGAGCATAGTTCGATCCGATGTGGTGGAGGTAGATAGCCCCACATTCGATTATCAACTATGGACTGCTAATGGAAGTCCAATTGAGGTTAAGGGGGTTAAAGAATTGTCAGTGACATTGGGGCAGAAAACTCCATTTACGTGGAATTTTCTGGTCGCTGATATAAAAGATAACATCATTGGGATGGACTTTGTGATCCATTTTAATCTTGCTTTAGATCTCAAATCTCGGACCATTGGACAAGACACTGGGATAGTGACCTACGCTGAGATTATGACCTCAGTAGTTAGGTCAGTGAGACTACCCAGGCCCGTCGTCGCCGATAACATGATGGATGTCATCGAGAAACACCATTAAATGCTAAGCGCAAGCGTTTAAAGACAGGCATAGAACACCAAATCGAGTTTGTGGAACCACTACCCTGTTCACCGAAGGCACAACCGTTAGCACAACATAAGTAGCAGGTTGCTATTGAAGAATTTATGCGGTTGAGAGAAGGTATTTGTAGGCGTTCAATTTCCAACTTTGCATCTCCAATAGTGGTTGTTCCCAAACATGAACCAGGTCAATGGAGGGTTTGTGGTAACTATCGTCTATTGAATTCGGTAACGAAAGGTGATTCGTATCCTCTACCGAACCAGAGTACTTTGCTCAGGGATATAATGGGATATGATGTATATACAACGTTAGATCAGCAGAAGGCGTATTATCAAGTACCTATGGAGTCAGAATCTATACCGTTCATCACAGTGCGATTTCCTGGAGGAGTATCGCATGAATTCTTATGTATGCCTTTCGGTTTGAAGAATGTAAGTCAGACATTCCAGCGTTTGACGAAGTTCTTGAAGACTGTCCATTTGTTAGAGTGTATATAGATGACATAATTATATATAGTCAATTTAGGGAGGAACACCGGAAGCACTTTGACGTCGTTTTGTCTAAGCTGGAACATTATGGATTGGAAGTGAAGCCAGAAATGAGCAGGATTGGTTGCTCTACTGTAAAATTTCTTGGAAACACCATTTGCAAGGATGGAATTAAACCCTTGGTAGATAAGGTACAAGCAATCAAGGATGTGCCAGAACTCAGAACTGTACGTCAATTGCGTAGATTTTTCGGAATTATTAGCTATTATTGTCGTTTCATACTAGATTTAGCTGAAATCTTGGGGGCGCTTACTCGACATTTAGTTCGTGAACGGAGCACGATCAAGAAGTCCTGGCCTATTAATTTTAGCCAAGACGACAAGGAAAAATTCCAGAGGGTCAAAGATCTGTTAAGCAAAATAACCACATTAGCACCTGTGAATTGGACTAAGCCGTTTCAGCTGGTCACAGATGATTCCGATGTAGCCATAGGGACAGTGTTACATCAACGTGATAATGGTATAGTCAAGCCGATTGGATTCTATAGTCGGAAACTCCAAGATCGCGAGAAGCGAAATGACACTGAAAGAAGTTAATAGCGGTTTATGCTGCAGTGCTGCATTTTGAGCACTACCTAGATCGACATCAGTTTACGATATTAACTGATCATAAACCGTTGATATGTGTCCTTGGGAAAGCGATTAAGCTAAATTATTCTCGGTGGGTAAATTCACAAATAACCCGACTAGCAGAATTTGATTTTACCATTACTCATATATCAGGAAAAGAGAATGTGTTGGCAGATACTCTAAGTAGAACAGACGTATCATATAAAGATATGATTCATTCGGAGTCACTTGTAAGCTCTGTTGCATCTTCTAATGATTTTGTCGAGAAACTGATGGAAGCACAAGGTCTCGATCCTTTAGTAGCTGTGTTGGCAAAGAATCCTACATATACACGCATGAAGATTGGAGATAAGTGGTTACTATGTGAAAACTCCAGGAGCCAACCTAGACCGTATGTACCATTAGAATTAAGGTATAAGATAATTCAACAGCTGCATGAAATTAGTTATCCTTCCATTAAGGCAACTATCAGGATGGTCACTGATAGATATGTATGGCCTGAGATGTCGAAAGACATAAGAGCTTGGGTAAGGGCATGTGCCCGGTGTCAAACTTGTACAGTTTGGCGTCAAACTAAAACCGAAATTAAAACAATTCGTATACCAGCGTGTCGTTTCATGCATGTACATATTGATATAGTACAAATGCCCGAAATTTCTATCCAGAAGTATTTACTCACGATGGTTGATCGTTTCAGCCGTCAGTTTAAGGTAGCAATCCTGAAGGACATGACAGCTCAAGACGTGTTACTTATGTTCTTGCATAATTGGGTGTCGCGATATGGTGTACCGGTAAGGGTAACTACAGATCGTGGTAGTCAGTTTATGTCTGAACTGCTTATTAGATCATTGAATACAATGAGGATAGAAGTAAGGCACATGTTGAAACTCGTTCGGGAAGAGTCATAAAGAAACCGAAGAATACGGACTTAATAATGTATGGTTAAATATCTTAAGCATGAGGGTGCATGTGAAGGTTAATTAAATTATTGGACATCAATTAATTCTTCATATAAAAATAAATCAAATTTTAGTTTTGTACATTTGATGTTATCGCTGGTTTCGTAAAACAATATTTTTTTTAAATATTGTAAATGTTTGGAAGTTCCTTTTGTTCATATTGTCGAAGTTTCTGACTTGTCTTGTTGAAGGTGATAAGAGTTTTATCTGAGTTGCTAAATTACACAAGCGGAATACTGCGTGGTTCCATCTGCGTTATTTTTGCAAATAAATTGCTGTAAACCACATTCATCTATCAATCTTATTACACATTATTGGGAAGGATCTTAGGTAATTGACGTGGATAATTGTTTGCAAGGTCACCACGGCGTCGTTCTGTCATCTGTGGATATCAGCGTATTCAATACAATATATATATTGCAAGAAATTTAATCCTAATATTATGGCTGGTTTATCAAATATTGAGGATACAGAGCAGTTAGCAAGTGGACTTAAGGAATGTAGTTTAAAAGATAGTTCAGAGGAACTTAAGTGTTCCAAATTAGATGATCATACCGCATATATGGATTATCCGGGCCTGGCGTCTCAGAGGCTCTCTTATGGTAGTTACCAAAGGGCCTCTACACTACAATTAGTCATAGGCATATACTTGGTACATATGGTAGAGAAAACTATTTAATTAGATTCCTTTAGGCACTTTAAGACTGAATCTGACTTAGCGTTTATGGAGCTCTCATTGACTAATAAGTCTGGAGCGAAAGAAAACAATTAACTCAAGGAACAAAATTAACTTACCGCATCTTTAATGTCAGAAAGACTATGAATATAATTGAGTAATTCAGTTACAGAATTATCAAAGGTTACATCTTGACTGGAAGAGTACAACGCAATATTTTCCTTTATATTAAGCACAGCAGATGTTAAATAATCCATAGAGTTTGAATAAGCATAATTT